>CM048746.1:305144192-305376692 GCA_026315105.1 Locusta migratoria
AAAGTCCTGAACTCTCTCAAATTCAGAGAACTCGAGAACTACAAAAAATGAATTCTGAGAGTTCTTAATAGTTCTTTCTTTCCACACACACACACACACACACACACACACACACACACACACACACACACACACACACATACATATATATATATATATATATATATATATATATATATATATATATATATTAATTGTTCCTACTTAAACAGTACTCGAAATAGTTGAGGCAAGTTTTAACGCAAAATGTTAAGTAATTATCTTTACTGTGCCGATTATCAAGCAGCTGAAGTGGTGAAGTTTCTCACCACTTTTCACGCGGATCTTCAAATGTCTACGGGCGGCAACTCGTAATCAAACATCGAAACTTTTTCGAAGTTTATCACACTTTTCAACCGATTCAAATCAGCTCACCCCAGCAGTCGTCGGTGGACATCAGAAGCAGTGTACGTTCCCCCCACTTCTCTCGGCTTAGGCGGAGTGGATGCGTTCTGGGCTTGAAGTTTTTAAAATTTTCATTGTATCCCTTATGGGGATGGCGGGTCTTACCTGTCCATGCGAAAGATAGGCAACGTCGAGCAGATTGCGAGTACATGGGCGCCGTGGTCCGTGGTTCGAGCCTTCCCACATGCCCAAACTTTTTCATTTTCAGAAAATTATCTGACCGTCCATCCGTCCGATGCGGTGTAACTGCGCCGTTGTATGAGGACATGTTCAGATTTGCTTGGACATAGGCAGGATTTGACAGTCTACACACGGAAAAATTCGAAAACGTTAAACGATATGTTTTGACAGAGCACAGGGAAAACTGCAACTTCGAAACTGTTGCATTCAGTTGTTGCAGTTTTTGTGACATTGTTTTCTTTTTGAGTCATTAAATCGGGCAAGGTAGAATCTCTTTACCCATTCACCAAGTGTACAAGTTAGGTGGGTCGAGAAAAGATTGCTGTCATATGACGCACCTACCATCACTAGTGTCATAGTATACATCAGATGTTTTCCTGTGGAGGAATCGGTTGACCTATCACCTTGCGATCAAATGTTTTAGGATCCCATTGGAGAAGCCCTTCCTTTCATCTGCTAATCGACCGGTTTTGTGGTGCGGTCGCGAAGCATAGACACTAAACTGATTACATTTATAAGATTGCTCCCTGCCATGAGCAAATTGTATAAACTGATTACAGCGAACAGAGACTTCAATGAACGGACGGACAGATCATATTTTTGCTAATATTAAAAATTTTTAATTTTCATTTGAAGGAAAGAAGACTTGAACCAAGAACCTCTCGCTAATCAGCTCCTCATTCTAGCCACAGGACCACGGCCCTGCAACGCTTGCATTGTTCGACGTTGCTTATCTTTGACATGGACCGTTCCGGTTTTATATTTTGCTTCTTTCTTTCTTTTTTTTTTTTTTTTTTTTTGTAGTTCCACACAAGAGCTTTCCTTTTCCTCGATTGAGCCGTGTTCAGTTTTTCACGGCGTATCCACTGCGCCAACTTATAACTAAATCTGAGGGGGGTGCGATGGGTAGGCTCCCTTGTTAGTAATATAGTACTAACATTGTGACTTGTAGTTGTTGCAGTTTTTGTGACAAACTGTTTTCTTTTTGAGTCATTAAATCGGGCAAGGTAGAATCTCTTTACCCATTCACCTACCATCACCAGTGTCAGTGTTTATAATCTGAGTGTAAAAAAAATATAATCATGAAAACACTTTTCCTACCCTTTTGCATTAATCGAAATTAAATTCAGTACTAACTGCAGATCCTTGGATACTATATTACTCCTGGCAGCCTAGACCAGCTACTTCATAAGTACTTGGCGAGGCAATGAAATCTGCACTGTGTGTGGCAGCACGTAGTCGCAAGGTTTCCATCGGGCGTGACGCAGCTGTTTGAAGTTTCCCGGCAAGACCGCGGCGTGTTCTGTCAGCGTCCTTGTCCTCTAATTACTACATGACATCCTACCGAAAGAGGCCGCCAGGCTACACCGTACCAACAGCGGCACTTCGTCTGGGGATTTCTTGTATTAATGGCGTCAGTTAAATTTTGATTACATAGTTTTTTCACGACAAACGTAATACCAAAAGTTATCTACGGTGTGTGCGGTTGAATGCAAAGCAATTATGAAAGGTGACTCGCAAAATCGTGTAATGTCTATGTCTCTGAAAACTGACGAATGATAAATCTGCCATTCGAAACAGAAATCATTGTGACCAAACAGTGGGTTTCATTTCTTTATTTTTCTACACTTATACCTTGCAAGCGACTGTAGTTGCACTGTATATTGTCCTATTGCATCAATGTACTACCTTTAGTCGCCTGTGCGAGCCAGTCTACGTCGGATCCTATTTTCTGAATTTGACCAAAACGATTTCGCGAGAACAATTCACATTACTTCCGAAAGGTCTCAATTACGTTCCTTTGTTATTTGGTCAAGTAGGCTCAACCACATAGATCTTGTATAAAACACTAAAGTATGACGCGTTTCAAGGGTCAAGCCCTCATCATCAGATAAAATATACAAGAATCTTAAAACCCGAGATAATAAAAATTCTTGTATATTTTATCTGATGATGAGGGCTTGACCCTTGAAACGCGTCATACTTTAGTGTTTTATACACGATCTATGTTTTTGAGCCTACTTGACAAAATAATTATACAACCGCGACCTCACATCCATTATGGATAAAATTAAAACGTTCCTTTGTCCCATTTTTGGTACTGGCCACATACCACACCTCTTAATACGTTGAATATTCGCTGCTATAACAAACATTGGAGATGCTAAGAGTATGTATGCAGTTTCCTCAAAAAATGCTCGCCAATTTACTATAATGCTGTCGACGAATCTGTCTTCCATTCTTCATCACTAATTTCGTACCACTTTTTACTCGGACGTCTAGCACTATGAAAAGAGTTAGACTCCAAAATGGTCGTGCATCGGCCGTCTCTCAAGACAGGAAGAGATCGTTTAATGCTGTTACTGCGGATAAGAGGATGTTTCCCTCCCTTGCTACCCCTTGGGAGGAAGGCCAGGCTCGCCGGTTAGGAGCAAAACCCTTTCCTCGCTATCTCGTTTGCTCAAGGACTGATGGAGGGACTTTCACTTCCACCAAACCTCTGTTCTTTGTCGAGACCATAGAGGACAAGTTTGGTGAAGTGGAATCTATGGGTAAGCTTAGATCTGGTTCATTACTCATTAAAACAGTCTCGGAAGCCCAGTCTGAAGCTTTGCTCGCCTGCAACACCCTTGGCGATATTCCAGTCACAATTGTCCCGCACATATCCTTGAATATGGTACAGGGTGTGATATTCCACCGGGACCTCCTCCTTCAAACTGATGAGGAGCTTAGGGCCTATCTCGAGCGGCGTGGTGTACATTTTGTTCGCCGCGTTCAGAGGGGACCTAAAGATAACCGCGTCGATACTGGGGCCTTTATCTTGGCCTTCGAGGGGGACACACTCCCAGAGAAGGTCAAGATCATGATATATCGATGTGAAGTGAAGCCCTACATTCCACCTCCCATGCGGTGTTTTCGATGTATGAGGTTTGGTCATATGCCCTCTCGCTGTACAGCAGTCCCAGTATGCGGTGATTGTGGACGCCCACTACATGAGGGGAGCCCCTGTGTTCCTCCGCCGGTGTGCGTCAACTGTCAACAACACCACTCTTCACGGTCGCCAGATTGCCCAATGTTCAAAAAAGAAAAGAAGATACAAGAGTACAAATCCCTGGAGCGTTTGACGTACCCTGAGGCCCGCAGCAAATATGAACGTCTGCATCCCGTGCAAATGGCGACGACCTTCGCTACGACGTTATCGTCTAGCCTTTCACCCTCCCCTTCCCACTCCCATCTCCCCCCTACACCCCGTCCACACCCCTCCCTCACATCTCCCTCTCCTGTAGCTCCTGTAGCCCTCCCTTTGTGTCCCACCCGGAGAAGTGCACCCCTTCTCCGTCGCCTGCCGGTGACAGTGCCCTATCTCAGGGCCTTCCGTCCCGGCGTTCCCCAGATCGGAGATCTTCGACCTCCAGCCGGCCATCGGACTCCCAGTCAGTGAGTTCAAAGGTCGCCCGATCCTCGTCAGTACCAGACCTAACTGACAAAAGTCCTCTCTCTAGGGTGGGTCCTGCCCGTCCCACACGAGAGAAGAAGGAGAAGGAGAAACCAAAGTTACAAGATAAAGCCCCTCCGGTACCACCGGAGGTGCCGACTGTGCTTTCGCAACTCGCTCATCCCATTGAGCCCGAGGCTGATCAGCTATTTATGGATGTTGTCCCTTCTTCTTTGGTGACGGACGCTGACAAAGCAGCGTGACAGACGTTATGCCATTCGCTTCCCGCCTAGATCCTCGTGATGTGATCATCAAAAGGAACTGTAATGGTTACTACCGTCACCTCTTGGAGATTAAACAGCTAATCTCTCTCTCTTCTGCGGCCTGTGTCGTCCTGCAGGAATCGAGGTTTATGGATGCACATTCACCGACCCTCCGTGGGTTCCGTGCTTTTTGTCGGAACCGGGTTGGTCCCCTCCAGGCGTCTGGTGGGGTTTGTACTTTGGTCCGGACAGATATTGTCAGTACCTGGATTCCTCTCCAAACTCCATTGGAAGTGGTTGCTGTCCGGGTTCACTTGGACACTCCATTGACCATTTGCAAGCTCTACCTTCCACCTGACAGGCCACCTACTCTCACGTCCCTAGTGGCCCTCCTTCAGCAACTCCCCCCTCCTTACCTCATCCTTGGGGACTTCAATGCCCACCATCCTTTGTGGGGCAGTGCTTATACATCTAGCCGGGGCCGCCTCATAGACCAGTTTCTTGCTGACCACAATCTGAGCCTTCTCAACGATGGTTCCCCATTTTAGTGCCGCTCACGGCACCTTTTCTGCCATAGACCTCTCTCTCACTTCTCCTTCTCTCCTTCCTTTATTTCACTGGTCGGCGTATGACGACATCTGCGATAGCGACCACTTTCCGTTGATCCTTTCACTTCCCTCACGCCTACCACGAGCCAGGGTACCCCGCTGGGTATTCCGTCGTGCTAATTGGCCGCTATATACATCCCAGGTTGTGTTCCCATCTTCCCCCCTCAGGCTGTATAGATGATATTATAAGCCAAATGACCAACATGATTACCCAAGCTGCCAACGCCGCTGTTCCCCGGTCGACAGGCCCTCCTTCTCGCCGGCCTGTCCCTTGGTGGAATGCAACTGTTGCCGCAGCCATTCGCGAGCGCCGAAGGGCCTTGCAACATCTTAAGCGCCACCCATCGCTCGCTGGTCTAATAAATTTCAAACGTCTGCGTGCCAGAGCTCGTTACTTAATCAAACAAAGTAAGCGGACATGCTGGGAGCATTTTGTCTCCTCGTTGGGTTCTTCTGTCCCTTTGACAAGAGTGTGGGCTATGCTCCGATCTATCCAAGGTAGCTGGCGGCCGTCTTCCGTCCCTGGTCTTGCCCTGCCTGATGGGGTCTGCACGGAGCCATCTGTTGTTGCAGAACATCTTGCAACTCACTTCGCCAATGTCTCGGCGACAACTTCATATCCGGCGACCTTTCTCCTTCAGAAACACCAGGCCGAAACCTTCAAATTAGGCTTTACTTCTCACCAGGTGGAACCATATAACGAACCTTTTACTGACTGGGAGCTGTCGCTGGCCCTCTCCTCTTCTCGTGATTCAGCACCTGGCCCTGATGATATCCATAATCAATTGCTGAAACACCTTAACCCCTCACAACGACAATTTCTCCTAAAAGTTTTTAACCGTATTTGGCTTCAAGGGGTGTTCCCCTCCCAGTGGAGGGAGAGTAATGTGGTCCCTGCCCTCAAGCCTGGCAAGGACCCGTCGGCGCTGGACAGTTATCGACCAATAAGCCTGACAAGTGTCCCCTGTAAACTACTTGAGCGGATGGTAGCCCACAGATTATGCTGGGTTCTTGAATCCCGGGGACTTCTCTCACCTTACCAGTGTGGGTTCCGGGAGGGACGATCCGCTATTGACCATTTACTTCGACTGGAGACTGCGATCAGACAGGCCTTCTCTAAAAGACATCATCTGGTAGCAGTCTTCTTCGATCTGCATAAGGCGTACGACACTGCTTGGCGTCATCATATTTTACGTTCTCTTCATGACTGGGGCCTCAGAGGCTCCTTACCAATTTTTATCCGTCAGTTTTTATCCCACCGCCTGTTCCGTGTCAGAGTTGGCTCTTCCTTTAGCTCCCCTCGGATACAGGAGAACGGTGTCCCCCAGGGCTCAGTGTTGAGTGTTACACTTTTTCTAATCGCCATCAATGGGTTGGTGAGCTCTGTTGGGTCACTGGTAACCCCGGCATTGTATGTCGACGACTTTTGCATATGGTACAGCTCCTACTCATTAGCCTCTACTGAACGTCAGCTCCAGAGCGCCATTCGGCGGGCTTCAGTGTGGGCTACGTCCCATGGTTTCCAGTTTTCCTCATCAAAAACGAGGGTGGTGCACTTTTGTCGTCGTACTACAGTTCACCCTGATCCAGAACTGTTCTTGGGTAATCAGCGCCTGGAAGTTGTAGCACAGGATCGTTTCCTGGGTCTTCTCTTTGACAAAAAATTGACTTGGGTGCCCCATATTCGCCACCTAAAGATTAGTTGTATGAGGAAACTCAATGCCCTACGTTTCCTTGCTCATTCATCTTGGGGTGCAGACCGAACAACTATCCTCCGTATCTATCGGGCTCTAATCTTGTCCCGATTGGACTGTGGGTGTCAAGTTTATGGCTCGGCAGCTCCTTCTGCCCTGAAATTATTAGACCCGGTTCACCATTATGGTGTCCGCTTGGCTACAGGTGCATTCCCGACTAGCCCGGTCGACAGTCTCCTTGTTGAGGCGGGAATCTGCCCTCTTCAGGTCAGGCGGCATCAGCTTCTGGCGTCTTATGCCATCGCCATCCGGCAATATCCTGCTCATCCCGCTTACCAGGTTCTTTTTGCATATGAAGGGCTTCGACCCCCTGATACCCGGCCGCGGGCGGGCCTTCCCGTCGGACTGCGGCTTGCCTCTCTTTGCCGGGATTTCCATTTCCCTTCGCTAGATTGCGCCCCCCATTTTACTGCACGCACACCTCCGTGGATGGTGCCGCGACCACTAATTCGGACGGATCTCTTCCAGGGCCCAAAAGCTTTAATTTCCCCCATGGTCTTTCGGCGTTTGGTGCGCCCAGTACTAGAAGAGTTTCAGGGAGCCTCTATCTTCTACACTGATGGCTCGAAAACAGCGGGCCACTCCGGATATGCTTTTACGTCTCCTGTTGGGGCGGAATGCCATTCTCTGCCAGAGGCATGCAGTGTGTTTACGGCAGAGCTGATGGCGATTTATAGAACCCTTTGTTTTATTAAACGTTCTGCCGTGGAACGTGGTTTAATCTGTGCTGACTCCATGAGCAGTCTGCAGGCCATTGATCGTTGTTTCCCCTCCCATCCTTTAGTTATTTCCATCCATGAACTCCTTGCTGACCTTCATCGTGCTGCCTGCTCAGTTACCTTTCTCTGGGTGCCAAGCCATGTTGGTATTACAGGGAATGAAGTAGCTGACCAGTTGGCTAGATCGGCAATTACTCGCTGCCCGTCTCCCTTTCAAATTCCGGGTGCGGATCTGCGGGTGCAGATCAGATCTTTGCTTCACTCCTCATGGGATAGCAGTTGGAAAGCTACTGCCCCTTCCAATAAACTCCGCACCATCAAGGATACGACTGCAGCTTGGAGTTCATCTTTACGCCCTTCCCGGAGAGAATCAATTGTCCTCTGTCGCCTCCGTCTTGGACACTGCAGGCTGACCCATGGATTTCTTTTACGAAATGACAATCCACCACATTGTGATTGTGGAGCCGTACAATCCGTGTCTCATATTCTGACTGAATGTCCTCTCCATTCCACACTCCGTGGCGACTATGGCCTACCGCCTGCATTGCCTTCAGTTTTGGCGGATGACCCACGGATGGTTGATCGCGTCCTTGCCTTCCTCCGTGAAAGTAGATTTTATTGTCAGCTCTAGGACTCGCTTGTTCGGGGTGAGTGGGTTTGTGATTCTTGGCTGATTGTGGGGTTTAGAGCCTTATCCCCATCAGCCCCCCCCCCCACTCTTTTACATTTTAATGTAGTTTTATTTCTCCCTGCTCTGGAGCTATGATACGTTGACCACTGTGCCATTAGTACCTTGTGGTTAAGGCTGGAGGTCGCTTTCAGAGCTGTGGGTTCGGACACTGTAACATTTGCTGCCCTGGGTTGGTCTTAGTCTTGTTGATGAGTCGATTTTACTTCCTAGTGTAATGGTCTTTTGGCTTTCACCTATTTTTGTCGAGTTCCATGGCGTATTCAATTTGAGGTTGAAGGGACTGATGACCTCGTTGTTTGGTCCCTCATGTCCACCACCACCCACCCACCCACCCACTTTTTACTAATAATGTTAAATATATAAACGAAAAAACGTATTCCGAACCTTACCGGTAATGTATTTGTAGGTACTGTGTGCTATTTTTTTTTTAAAATTGTCTGCCATTCAACCACATTAAACAAGAGCTATAGTTTATTACACCATCTGGAAATTCTGTCAATGTAGCTCTGCGTTTACCATAATCCAACAATCTCTTGATAGTCTATATCCGTTGAGGGAATGAGCCATTATTTACGTATTTCTTGCTGTCTATAGACTGGATTCCAAAATCTATACGTAAGGTACCGCAAAAGTATACACAACGTAGTTTCTCAATTCTTTGTATTCATGTTACTGAAGTGTGTTCTGATATCAAGTTATGATATGAAACTAGATATTACTTCATTGTTCTTGTGTGAATTTGTTCTTGTAATGGGAAAAGCAACGGAATTAACAAAATGAAAGAAATTTTAAGTACTTTTTCTGACTTATTGCACCTAACAAGGCAAACGCCCTAAGTACAATTCTCCCACATCAGAGAAATGAGTATACCGTAGTATATGTTTCTCAGTTCGAATATAGCCTGTTATTAAAATTTAGGTGTTAAGCCACTTTTAATGCTTACTTTAGCCACACTCTAAAGTAATTAGAAAAATGGAGTAAACAACCAAGAAAATCTACAAAAGCAACACAGGATAGTAATGTAACACGTTACTAAAATTTACACATATATTAGCTAGCTAAAATCTGTGTAAACGAATGCCAATGAATACTGTTGTCAGTAATGTCACATTATATTTATTTTTAATCCTAGAAGCTGCAATTCTCATATTTAAATACAGTTTTTCTGATAGGGATCTGACTACTTTGCCTTCATTTTACATTGGAATTTTCCTCCAAATTGTATGAAAACTTGTGACCCGCCGCCCTCGAGTGCCGTTCCTTTCTTTCCAAGAATTTTTCGATATCAATATCTCAGTTAAATTTAGTAGCACACGTAAATCGAATGTAGAAGAATGTAAAT
This sequence comes from Locusta migratoria, assembly GCA_026315105.1. Lineage (NCBI taxonomy): Eukaryota > Metazoa > Arthropoda > Insecta > Orthoptera > Acrididae > Locusta > Locusta migratoria. The sequence goes on from CM048746.1 coordinate 305,153,630, forward strand.
ATCGACATACTTGTGAGGGAACAAAATGTAATGGGGACGAGGAAGTAGATATTGTCGGAAACAGTTTCTTGGATTCCGTTGTGTTAGCATTATTGCCTGTATATTTTCCATTAGACACTATTTGTAAAACTTGCCTCGAAAATTTATTAAATGCAAGATTTAAGTCAACTACACCGCTCTGTCACCCCTACTGTGTCTTACATTCCTTTGTATGCTACAAACGTTGGTACTGATGACAATGTACGTAGATGTGACTACGTCATATCAGCTTTTGGGAGTGATCGAACTTTTTTAACTGTACATGTTGGCTAAGATTGCTTCATAAAGTCTTTACTGCCGGTTCCGGTGGCTCTAAGATTCCATAATCAGATATTGCATATTATTAATAGTTCATGACTCACATGCCAACCATTGGTCTCGTGATCATCAATTTGTTCAAATGTTCAAATGTTTGTACAACTTATGGGACTTAACTACGGGGTCACCAGTCCCTAAACTTACAAACTAATTATGAACTACTTACGAACTAGGACGGCACAGATATCCATGCCCGAGGGGGGATTCGAACCCCCGACCGCAGTGGCCGTGCAGACCGTGACTGAAGCGCCTCAGTCCCCTCGGCCACCGCGGCCGGCCATCAGTTTGTTAAGAACAACAACAACAACAACAACAACAACAACAACACTAAAATAACTCAAAACATTTTTGTTGTTGATATAATTACGTAGGCTTCCGCTGCCAGAGTCAGATGACAAAAGTTTTCTGGGTGTTGTTCCGCGTCATGATGTAAGAAGGCTATTACTTAAATAGCCGACGTTTCGGCCAACGTTACAGTGGCCCTCATTTGAGTATACTGACATGAACAGATTGTTACTATACTTTATACTTACTTTCAATTAGACATTACGTCGTAATTTTTTTATATCAGCGATTTTATTGGTGGATTTTTCGCGGAAGAATGGAAACTTTATTATGATAGGATGCTGAGATGGAGGGAGTGGGGGTTAGCCGTTGCCTATTGCTTCTTGCATAGCGAGACATGATCGGTGTTCATCGGCGAATGAGGTGAGGGCGCCGGCCGCGGTGGCCGAGGGGACTAAGGCGCTCCAGTGAGGGTCTGCACGGCCACTACGGTTGGGGGTTCGAATCCCCCCTCGGGCATGGATATTTGTGCCGTCCTAGTTCGTAAGTAGTTCGTAAGTAGTTCATAAGTAGTTCGTAAGTTTAGGGACTGATGACCCCGTAGTTAAGTCCCATAGACTATTCAAACATTTGAACATTTTTGAGGTGAGGGCTTCCGTTTCTCTTCTGCTGGCCGTGGGCCGCACGGCGGCAGTTGCTTACTAGTGACGCTCGCGTGTTGTGTTGTCAGTGCGGCCTATTTCGCTGTGATGGCTGGTAGCCAAGAGGGGGCAAGCCTGAGTCCATCTTCTCTGTTCACGTTATTAGGGTGTTTTACAATTTCGATGGCTTCCCTTATCTTGCGTTCAACCATCCCTGGTTGCTTGGCGAGTATTCTGGCATCGTTAAATTTTATCTTTTTCCTGCAATCTTGCTGGTGTTCGGCTACTGCAGATTTATTGTGTTGGCCTAATTGAATGTAGCGTTCATGTTCGCGTATGCGCGTTGCCGCTGCCCTCCCTGTCTCAACTGTTTGTTGTTGTTTTCACATTATTTCACTTAAGATAGAATCGTACTTTAGTTATTCATATAGTATGTGGAAAGTCACCAAAATATTTTCTATGGTATTTTGATGTTGTTTTTAGTCTTGACACACTGTTGTACGAGGTTAAATCAGTCGCAAACATGTGTGTTCCGTGTCCCATTTGACATTTCGCACGCAAGTTTCGCCAGCAGATGGCAGCATATGTATGCTTGTCGTACATCTCGCAAGCACTGTCAGTCCGAGGCTGTCAGTGCACGATGGAACGTGTGTGTGTGTGTGTGTGTGTGTGTGTGTGTGTGTGTGTGTGTGTGTGTGTGTACACGAGAACAGCAGAGTGCAGCTGTGAGTTTTTTGTTTTTTGATTTTTCTTTCCTTCTTTGTTTGGGCCAAAGGACTGTCCATAGAGGAAGTGCATCGTGAAATGCGACACGTCTATGGTGACAAATGTTTCTCAGGAAAAGCCGTGTTCAGTTGGAGCCAGAAGTTGAACCGTGGAAGGAAAAGCATCAGAGATGGGAAGCGTCCTGGTCGCCCTGCGGAGGTGTAGACTGCAGCCACACTGCAGCGTGTGGATCAAATCATCCGTAATGACCCGCCTTGTGACGATTGATGACAAATTGCATACTGTAGGCCGTTCACTTGGAACATCGGACATGAGCAGTTGCAGTTCCGTAAAGTCTGTGCACGGTGGGTGACTGAGCAACACAAACTGAGCAGGAGGAGTCTGTCCTTGCAGCATCTCACTCGGTACACAGAGGAAGGAGAAGACTGCGTGGGTCGAATTGTTACGGAAGACGAATGTTCGGTTCTCCACTTTCAACCTGAATCCAAACGATCGTGTATGGAACGGAAACATATCGCCTCCCCAACAAGAAAAAAGTTCTAGACGATTCCATCTGCCCGCAAGGTTTTGCTCAGTGTTTTGGGACATGCGGGGAGTCGTACAGCGGAAATTCCAGCCTCATGGTGAAACCGTGAATACCGCGTCGCACTGCACCAGACTGCGGGAACTCCGACAGGGCATTCGCCGCAAGCGACTTGAACTCCTATCAAAGGGTGAGATTTAGAAAGGTGAACAGATGGGGCATAACAGCTTTCAGATAATTGCAGAACGACATGTTGACCATAGCTGTTTATTATTTCTCAATGCTACCGGTTTCGGTTATTTACCATTATCAAGCGTTAGCAGAGATTAGCTAATAGCTTAACATGTCGAAATACAAAAATACAAAATTATATCACAAGTATTCGTTGTCATTGCTCTAGTCATTATCACAGTGGCTGACTGCTACAGACTGAGATTCTTATGTGTGAAAATGCCCACCCTTTCGCAGCAAGACCAACGCAGGGGCTGTTACTAACATTTCACTGGGAACACTTTGAACATCTACCGCATAGCCCTGACTTAGCCCCCAGTGATTTTCATCTGTTTGGGTCCTAAAGATCATTTAGCTCGCCGTCATTTTGATACAGATGATGCCGTAATCTATGAAGTTACACGTCGGCTACGACGGCAACCAAACGACTTCTTTGCTACTGGCTTTCAAGGACGTAAATGTATGGGATAAGTGTCTGAATGTACAGTTTTACGACTTCTCTTGACTCGCTCTCGTAATATGAAAGATCTGATGATGGGAGCCTGCATCTGCCAAAACCGATAGTAAAAATGTTTTGAAGCCATCTTAGGCAGCCTGTGGTTTTTTAGAGTTTATTTTTTGAAGGCAAGTTCTTAGTATGGTAGACGCGATGGGAGGGAGCGAGACGGACTTGGTCGCCATTTGTCGAACTCCTGCTCGGCGTGCTTAAAAGCACAGAGGTGTACCGTGAGCGTACAAGGAAGGTTGCTCTGCAGGTATTGAGGTATTTCCTTTTGAGAAAGGCCATCTCGCAGGTTTTCCAGGAGGCTTCAATTTTAGAATCAGCCGGCAGAATTTCATTGACTTCGCCGACGGAGCGACGAACCGCATCTACTGGTTTCGTCCATTGCAGGATAGAAATCTGACGAGTGAGAACTGTATTTCCGTATAAGACAGCAATGTATTGCCTTCTGATTCCACCCCCTTTCAAATCTCAATATTAGTGAGGTGCGTAGAGACCAATTATCCGGTCATGGGTAGTGCGCGAGTAAACATCCCGTGCGTTAGACATTTGGAGAAAGTCCACATTCGACTCTGTCTTTATACAGGGTGAGTCACTAACTCTTCACAGTATGAAGGTTTTCAAGACCGGATGACACTGATGCTGGTGAACCTTCACTGTATTATGACCGTTGTCTATGACACAGAAGAGTTTCACAGACTACGGCCATAACTAGCCAGAAAGTTCACTAACTATTGCCACCAAGAATAACCGCGAAAGTATGATAAGAGCTGAAACTGTGGAACAATAGTTGCATGCCACAACGGGGATCAGAATATATGACTTTGATTTTTTGTTGCTAGGTGGGGTCCCTTCAGAGATATGAAGGTAACTTTATTTTAATGAGATGCTATAATTTGGTGCTTATTTTCTGATAGCGCCTATCGAGACCAATCCAATGGTATGTAACAGTAAGGTCTTCGAAGGTCAGAAAGATGGCATGAACATCCATTTACAGGTGTTCTAAGTTTTGACCAGTGGTATTTGTATTCGTCTCTGTAACTATGTCTCATGATGAATATCAAATATGCAGAATGCATAAATACGATCATCAAATTTTAGCACCAAATTGTAAACATGGTTACGCCTCAGCATTGGTTATATGGATAGCAATGAATAAAATCAGCGAATCAATTGCGTGAATTGTGGTTTTAATAAAACTTTACACTTAATTAAAAAGAATTGTCTTCTTCAGAAGTACTGTACATGTGACTAAAAATAAAATGAATTTCTCTGTAATCAAGGGAACGTGTAGTAAAACTACCCTTTCAAGAGATTCACTCCGACTGTAAGTTTTACTGCGTAGAATCTTGCATAATTTTTGCGCTTGGTGTTGTGTGCTTCCATGTTCGAACTGAATGTATAGGGATTCCAATGCATTCTGCAAAAGTGTAATAATAAAACCATTTCAGCTGTAACTGACAATAGCTTTTTTAAAACCCAATAATTCGGTATGTAAATTTCATATGAAATACTAAACGGGAGTTTCTCTCAGTGTAAAATGTTGAATCAAGGTATTGAAAAGCACCCGGGTGGCGTCTTAGACAACCGCCGTCATCCGGCTGTCATTTTGAAGGCACAAACGGAACAAGAGAGCGTATTATCGATCCCGGTTGCCGTAGTCAGCATATTGAGGATTTAAACTCCCTTTCTCAGCGACCGCTCACTGCTTTTATGCCTTGAAAATTACGGGGTATTCACCTGCTGAAATATAGGGAATTGTCCAACCTTGTAAGACGTCATCCGTCTCCATTTTCGTTTGTTTGAATCATGGAATTATGTGGAAGTTTAACAATTGCGAGGGTGAAACAGAAATCAGTAAAATTCTTAGTTGCTCGCTTGTGTCATCTTGGCAACAGAGTTCAGGTTCATTGTTAACCAACTTCGACTAATCGTCGTTAATGTGGTCGAAATGCGCACACTGCTGAATTAAACACGCCTCTGAAAAGTCGGTAAAGTTTTCTTAGTACTCAGTTTTCGTAAGAATGGTGTGAAATGTTTACAAGTGTTTAGTTTTCGAGAATATTCTGTTTGTATAATCACCTTCGCCTAGAGGTGGAAAAAAAAGCTTCCGGACTATTGTACTTGGGTGGTCGCCTCTATGCTCGATGAAGGAACAACATGTATATTCAAATAGAAACGGCGGTACGTTCCTTTCTCTCAAAATATTAATCTAGACGTCCTCCTCATACGAAAACTTTTTAAACATTAATACGTAGTATAGTTAGCCTACTGCTGGATCATTTCAGTGTCACATTCTGGTTTCTCCATTTTAATTAGTTGTGGTCTAGTAAGTTTCAGAAGTTAGTGACTTATTCAGAATCTCTTCGTCTACGTGGATAAACTGCAAGTCACATTGAAGTGTATGGCAGAGGGTTCATCGAACCACTTTTATGATATTTCTCTATAATTCCAAATAGCTCGCGTGAAAAAGGAACACCTAAATCTTTTGTTTTCGACCTGATTTTTCTTATGATGATGATGTCTCCCTATGTAGGTGGGTGCTAATATATGTTCGCATTCGGAAGAGAAACTTGGTGAAAGAAATTCCACAAATAGATCAGGCCGTAACGAATAACGCCTTTGTTTTAATGATTTCCACCACACCTCTTGCATCATTTCTGTGCCACTGTCACCACTATATCGCGGTAATAGAAAACGAGCTGCCCTTCTGAACTTCCTTTAAATCGTCAGTCAGTACCACCTGGTGTGGATCACACAATGCGCAGTAATACTCCAAAATAGGACGCACAAGTGTAGTAAGCAGTTTCTTTAGTAGAATTGTTGCATCTTCTAAGTGTTTTGCAAATGAAACGTTGTCTTTGGTTCGTGCTCCCTACAATATTTTCTGTGTGTTCTTTCCAATTCGTAATTGATATTCCTAGGTATTTAGTTGAATTAACGGCCTTTAGATTTGACTGATTTATTGTGTAGCTGAAGTTTAACGGATATATTTTAATGGTCTTATGGATGACTTCACTCTTATTATTTAGGGTCAGATGCCGAATTTTGCTCCGAGCAGACATCTAAATATTTTTGCAGTTGCTCTCGATATTCTGGTAACTTTAATAACAGATAAATGACAGCATCATCCGCGAACGGTTTAAGAGCGCTACTCTGAATCAGTGGCGGCTCGTAAAAAATTCGACCAGTGTGCTACAATATTACAAAAATAAACAGGAAACAAAATATACTAAAATAAAAAGTCATTCTTTGTATGATTGCCTTTAATTAAATATCAATTAATACGCTATTGAAGGTACGACCTTCAGGGGAATCTATAACAGCGCTGCCATCTGCATGTATTCACTGAAGGTAGTAAATATTACGTTTAAAAAATATTACGTTTAAAAATATTAATTTTATTTACAGAAATTAAAAATTTAGACTAAGAGGTATTTGAATACGAGCCTCACACAGGTAGGTTCGCGAGACAACGCGCAAGACGCCTGAGCCAGCGCGCTATTTGTTTCTGTATGCCGCAATATTCGTCATATACTATTCTTCCGCAGCCGTTGCACGCAGCGCGAAGAGAAATATTGATCTGGTGCTGCAGTCGGTCTCAGCACACATGAGCCGTCAGGCCTGACGTCACGTCTGCGCATGCGCACTAGCAGACAGACTACTGCGCCGCCTCTCTGCGCACGTACCAGCGCGGCTGAATCCCACTTCAGCACACGGAGCTGGTTTCCAGCTATTGCGGCGAGAGCGCTCCAAAATGCGTTTTCATCCTGATTACTATAATTCTAATTCGCACTGGAAAGGAATTGGCATAATTTTATTATTATATCTGGCTCGTATTCCAAGAGAAATGATGTAATTTTATAGCGATTTCTCGCTTGCATTCGAAATGGCAAAATTTTAGTAATATACTTAGTGTGCTGCAGCACATTATCACCAGCCGCCACTGCTCTGAATGTCTTCTAAATCGTTTATAAAAATAAGGAACAGTTAGGGGCCCTATAAAACTGTCCTGTGGAACGCCAGATATCACTTCTGTTCTTCGAAAGGTGAAGAAACTATGTTGCGAACAAAGCTTGGCAAAGGTCTGACGTAAAATATTATCGCTGGCAAGAGTCCTGGACCGTCACAGATGCTAGGCGCCCTAGTTTACTCTGATAAATTTTTTTCTCGACAAAAAAATGTCGAAACTGTAATTGGCAGAGTGCCGCGTTATCTGCAGTTGTTAGCAAACGGCCCGGGAAGCTGAGGTGCCTTGCCGTTACCGAGTGTGGCGCTGCTAGTGCTCGGTATTGGGAAGGCGGCGCGCTTTCCGGCTGCTGGAGTCCGCTTCGACCTTCAGTTCCCCGCAAGCGTGCAGAGTCACGTTTCCACAGTAGGCGCCGTTTTGTGTGCGTGCGCGCGCGCACAGCAGCACGCCGCTTCTAGTGTAATCCTTAAAATAGCGTCCATCAAGGAAAGTGCCGGGATGTGGCATATTGCGCCGCTGTGAGAAACCACTGCAGTGGGCGGTGGCTGGCGCGCGGAACCAGCTGTCAGACACACGCCGCTTTCATCTTCCACTAATTCAAAAAATGTTCCAATGTTTGTAAATCTCTGGCACTTTACTACTCTGGTTATTAGTCCCTAGGCATACAAACTACTTACGCCAACTTAACCTCAGGACACACACACACACACACACACACACACACACACACACACTCACCACTTATTTCATCATATTCCTCGCTTGCCATACAACAACGGAATCTTTGTAGAAAGATTTTGTCGCACATAAATTTGTCTATCTCCTAACGTTCTTGGTGTTGCATTTTGGATGACGGAACGAAATGTGGTGGTCAGAGCAGGCCCTAGATTGCGCTGGGCCTTGAGCAAAACTTCGGAGCGGGCCTCTTTCGCAACGCCCCCTTCCATCCTCCCCCCCCCCCCTCCAGTACACCTCCGTCACGTTCAATAGCATTCTGCGCTTCGTAATTGATTTACTATCAATACACCAAAAGAGATGCTACAGCAGACCTACTATCATCATAGGAAAATTAACGCAATGTTCAAATGCTTGTACAGCTTATGGGACTTAACTACGGGGTCATCAGTCCCTAAACTTACAAACTACTTATGAACTAACTAATACTAAGGACGGCACAAATATCCATGCCCGAGGGGGATTCGAACCCCCGACCGTAGTGGCCGTGCAGACCGTGACTGCAGCGCCTCAGTCCCCTCGGCCACCGCGGCCAGCGAAAATTAACTGGAGAAGAATGTAAATAAGTATTGCAGTTACTTACATGTTAATAAGTCTAAGCTATCGGAATATATACAAATTTTTGAAACTGAAAATCGATAAACGTTCACAAGTGTTTTTCAGGTATACACTTAATGTTTTCAGCACTTGACATCGTCTATATTAATAGGAAATTAAATTAGTTGTAGCGTATAAACATTAATGCCCGGTTTCACCAAACTTCGTCTAAATATGTTAGACAAACGATGCCTCGTTTTATTTTTGACCTACCGTCAAAAGCGTTTCATCATAGCCAGTGTCAATGAATTGACGAAGCGTTTAACACACTCTTCAATCGAAGCAGCGTCTAGTATCGTGTTTTAAATCGATACTATAGAGTTTTATTGTTTTCTTTCATTGTCCTCTAGTTTTATATTGAACAAATGAATACCGCTACGTAAATAGCGGGTTTTTCAGTACAGCCAAAGTTGTTGTGATTCGTAAGTTTGGTGAAACAGGGCAATAACGGTAAGAAAATGGAACGTGCCGGTGAAATAAAGAGGTTCTAAATTGTCTGATGAGAAAAATGTTTCTTGGCCTTATTTCCTTGCGGGAAATTCACATACAGGGGTCTCAGCGATGCAACTGCTTCTGAAACTTTGATATATCAGCAGATTGATTGATTTAGAAACCCCATTTAAATTTGCTATTACCATTTGAGGAGATCCAGTAGCATAGAATCGCAGAGTTAAAAGCAGCTGTTGTATTGGCGTTAATGGTCTGTTTATTTGGTACTCTAGTCTATTTTCAATTTTTTCCAGAAGGTTTAATGCTACTTTCTTGGACAACCTGTACCTTTTAATGAATTTGGTATCATTCATTGTGTAGAAATGATCATTTACGCTCAGAAATTACGCGGTCAGGGCCTAGATTTTCTAGCAAATCTATGTAAAATACTTCTGCATTATCTCCCATATTACAGCCAGAAGACGTGAACAGGAATAAAGTATGTGTTACCTTTACAAACACTTCTGAATATTCTAACTAAAGTAAACCTATCTTGTATAAACGACCTGTCAAAAGGTTTGACGACGAAAAATCTGCGCGTGTGTTGACGGAGAGTCTTACGATCGTTGAACACACGTCGATAAAACGAAAAAAAATCAAAATTAAACGGTCGTCAAAGATTAAACGATCGTCAGTCATAAACGACGCCTGGTGAAGTTGGACATAACTGTTTTGCTTTACACACTTGACGAAAAACATATTTTTCTTGCTTTTCGACTAGATAATTAATCAATAATACCTTCGAAACTCAATTTTGAAAATAGTGTTTCTGACAACAGGGCAAGAGAATACAGGCGTTCTTGGGAGATGCTGAGTCTGAAATATTTCTTGATAAACTTTAAACGTGAGAAGCCCTTCAGCGGAGGCGACAGTTACTGGCACGGTTCGAGAAATTCAATACTCAATATAAATGGACTGCACGTTGTGCGTTTGTCGTCGTCACCATCAGTTTCATCATCGTTATCGACACGCTAGTCGCCGAAGTGGCGTCAATTAAGACTTACAGTAGGCGGCCAAACCCCCATTGGTATATCCTGGCCAATAAAAGCCACGCGATCATTCCATTTCCTGTTTCCCTGCCATAGCAGTTAAGAGTTTGCAGCTCATAGAAGGCACAGCAGGCGGGCGATACAGTTCGCTGTGCCAGCTGCCTGGCGGTTTAGTGCTGAGTGACGCGACGTCCTATTTGACTGTTAGGTCGTGTTCACACTGCCGGCCGGACCGAGCCGACGACATTCGAAATGTTCAATATTTCCGGCGCGAGCCGATTGGGTATGGTATTGCTTCTGCAGCACAAGTATCTCAAGTCTCCAGCCTGTTTTCAAGTCTATTTGCAAGATAGCTTTTTTTTTTCATTTAAATAACACTCGTGAAAATATGTTGTTTATTTTTTCTTTTATTACTATTAATTCTGTAAAATGAATACAAAATTCAGAATTTTTTAGCTGTTCTCATAAGGAAAACTTTTCTAAATGTCAGTCGAAATGCATGGGATAAATCCATTACCACCTGTTTCTTATGTGCTTAAAATCCGATGGGTCACTACACTGTGACAACAAAAGATATACAACAAAATCAGTGAACTGTTAGCTGGCTCAGTCAGTAGTAAAGAAGTTTTGGTCACCTCCGTGTTTCCTTCAATCTTCAGCTGACTGGGTGAGGATAGCTTGTTGCTGGGGACAAGCCCACCAGGAAGGAAGAAAAAGAAAAAAAATTCCACAGCAAGTGGTACACGCTTCGCATCCTTTACTGACGTGACTTGTATGTTCTGAGTCTAAACTATATCAGCGCATTTTTCTTTCAGTTAACATATTTAAAAAAATATCGAAGTACCATTGAGACAAAGAATATTGTCAACAGACGATTCAGCAAAATGTTCGTAGAAACGGTTTCCCTCAGACACCTTCTTAACAAAATAAATAAATAATAAAATTCTGAGACATGTGTTGAGTTCTTTGAAAGTGGAGATGGGTTGAAATACAGTACAGCGTGGCCTACATAAAACAGGAAACCTCACGTATGCCACCACTTGCAACATCCCTTATGAGGAGGTAACTACGTATTTTTAATGTTAATATTATCTATTATTTTTTACTAAGTTCGTTCTTAATTTAATCTAGGGCGTGAGTGATATTGCTTTTATGTGGGACAAGCTGTATAGAATTACTTTCACTTTGTGATAATTTTTCTGAGAGCTACAAAGGCGAAGATAAAAAATGATTATACATGACTTAGGTGTAGAAATACCTATAAATTTCAGTATAATTTTTGGCTTTTCCTTTTTCCATTTTCAACTAGAAACCTAATAAGTATAATGTCAAAATATTTATTTCAGTCCATCTACCACAGTAACGGTTAACATTAATTTATTCTTCACTTCTAATTCCATTCACGAAATATATATTCCATTTATTGTGTAATGTGGACAAGAAATCAGTCATAGGTCTTTCATAAGGTATGACCTTATGTAAAACCATAGCAGGACATTGTCAATTATAATCGGTTGCCACCCACAAAATAATTTATATTTGTTTTCTGGTTACGGATCATTAGCACATCAAGAAGAAGCGACAAACGTGGCCAGCAATTCATTTTTTCGGCGCTGCAGTGCTTCGCGCTACGTCCAACACCCGCCGAGATCGAAGGCTTGCAGCCGCGGAATAACGCCGCTCAGATAACTCGCAATTACTTGTTAGGTGGTACATATCAGTATGGCTACCATTTCAAAAACTTTTCCGTACTTTTAGCTCAATTTCACAGGCTTTAATGTATGGTTTACAATGCATAGAACAGTAAGCTGCCCGCTATCGAACTTTTTCAATACACGATTTGTAAATAAAGTGCGCATACTTGACAAAAAGCATCATTTGAAAACGACTATTACGAACATAAAAAAGTGAATGTTTTATTCGAAAGCTAAGATGTTGTACTATCATATTCCCAAATATCAGATTTTTTAACCGCATACTTTCATCGAAATCGAGTGAGGAGTGTTACAAAACTAAAATCTCACGCGGAATGAAAAGTAGGCTTTTTATTTTATTCACAGGCAAGGTAAAGATTTTAAGGAAAAAATAAGTTGATAAAACGATGTGGCGTGGTCTTATATACCGTCAAAATTTTTTTAGAACTTGAAAATCGGAAAAGTTGATTTTCCCTCTCTCTTTCGTGTCGGCTCGGCCCGGCGCGCAGTGTGAACACCCATGCTGTCGGCGTGCGCCGACTAGGCGCCAGCCAGCTCGGCCCGGCCCGGCCGGCAGTGTGAACGCACCCTTTTTAACAGAATTGCAAAGACCATGTTATCACACGGAAACACAGAACGACATCAGCGCTACTAGCGGCCTGGCAGTGAACTTTCAATCCGAAAAACGTGGCGCGAAAATCCATATGTTTACTTCTACATACACGAATGAGAAAACGTTATATTGGTGTTAGATGACAATATTTTTCATTTATTCTTTGAGGGTGGACCTCATAGGTTTTTGAGACCCAGCAAAGTAATATATACGAGATATTTACATAAAAAACTAACATTGCTTATGGGTGTTGTTTACAGTCGGCCAAACTTCGTGAATGATGTCGTAGTAATCTTTTTGCCGTAAAATAGTTTGTTTCTAAAACTCGATACTGCGATTTTCACCATGTGGCGTTATCACATGGAAATGTAATTTTTGCGCATGTCAGACTAAAAATCATCTGATATTTCATGCATCTATGTAAATGATTTTTCAGTTTTCACATACGCTAAGGCACAATTCTATCCACTCATGTGACCAAAAGATGAACAGTAGGTTGTACAAATAAATAATTTTATAGCCATATCCACTGTCCTGAAAACAAGAATGTAGGCCTACTGTAATGTCTACAAAAACCAATTTATTTTTATTTCTGTTGATTACGATTTATGCATCTTCAGTCATATGAAATGGAACTTCAGTACAGTTCAAATAAATGAAACTTATGAGACTCACAAAACGCACACAGAAGATCGCAATTAGGAAGACGTTGCTGTAGAACCTCAGCACAGAACACCACCTACGAATCAAAACAAATATGGAGGACTGTAAAGCGTACATCATCCAATAGGAAAGCGAGATGAAAAATCGCAACGCTCTCGGCGATCTATGTGGCCTGACAACGAACCAACGTCGTGTTACCGGAAATCCCTAAAAGTTTCACCCCCCTGCCTTTAGGTTCACAGCGAGCGCAGCAGAGAGCACTGAGCAGGTGGGGTTCCTATGGCGCGTTTGACGCACGCGGCTGCCGTTGTGCGACTGACCTAGTGCGGCTGATACATAGCTGGCGATTCTTGTAGAGTTTTATGTAATGTTAGGTGTTCAAGATGAAGAAATTGAACTTAAGCTATGTGAGGGAAATGCCGAAACACATCGCATTTACCTCACTAGAATGGAGGAAGGTTCTTTTGGACAACTCATCAATCGGCACTTGTTAAGAAATGACCAGAAATTTAGAGAGCATTTCAGGTTGAACATAGCACCGTTTAACTATGTCCTCGATCTCGTCAAAGAAGATATCAGGAAGGGTTCGTCTCTCAGGTATCCATACCCTATAACAGATGAAAAACTAGCTTCAACATAATTTGTAGAATAAAATTTGTGTGCATTATTGCTTTATTAATAATTCAGACAGTGTAAAAAATGAAAATTAGCACAATACAAAAATACTTAATTACCAATTATCGCAACATTAAATAGGTTCGTAAGCTGGCCTTTCGGTCTCTGTCTTGTCAGATGGCGTGATGACAGTGTTGTTCATACTTGGTGTCGTTGGAGTTGTTGAGTATGAGAAAGTACTTGGAGATGAAAGACGCGCGGAAGAGTGATAGTCGCCGGCCGCGGTGGTCGAGGGGACTGAGGCGCTTCAGTCACGGTCTGCACGGCCACTACGGTCGGGGGTTCGAATCCCCCCTCGGGCATGGATATTTGTGCCGTCCTTAGTATAAGGTAGTTATTAAGTAGGTTGTAAGTTTAGGGACTGATGATCCCGTAGTTAAGTCCCTTAAGCTTAACAAACATTTGAACATTTTTGAAGAGTGATAGTAAAATGAACTGCGATTCTCCAAATCAATAATCTGCAAGGTTGTCAATTTCACTTCATTGATCAAATTGATTCAATTATGAATAAATAAAGTATATAGCACTTGTTCTTTCCAACCTTTATCCTTCAAAAATGTTCAAATGTTTGTAGTCTATGGGACCTAACTACGGGGTCATCGGTCCCTAAGCTAACAAACTACTTATGAACTAGCTAATTCTAAGGACGGCACAAATATCCATGTCCGAGGGGGGATTCGAACCCCCGACCGTAGTGGCCGTGCAGACCATGACTAAAGCGCCTTAGTCCCCTCGGCCGGCTTTATCCTTCAGTTTGGTCCTTGTATACTGGTAACGATACATAGTAGATACAAGAAAATCTAGACACCATTTCTAGAAGTTTCTCATCTTCCACCACCGTGAAAAGTGCTTATCCCTCGGACACGATGTCGGGTTCTCCCTTGCGGCTGTGTCTGGCTGGACCGCTCTCGGGCCGCAGTCGCACGCGGCCGTAGCGTCAGCTGCATGCGGCTGACGCAACATGGTACACGGTCCTGCAGCTGCCAGACTGCTTCACGCGCATGCGCAACGCTGTAATTGTGTTCCAGCGGCGCCTTCTCCTGCTTCTGGCTACTTGGAGTGTGGCTGTTTGGTGTTCCAGCAGTTGCCGCAAGCAGCCAGACGCTACCCGGATAATTATTCCAGACGCGGTCAAGCTGCCAATTTGCGCATGCGCAGAAAGTTCTGAGTTAGAGAGGGGGTAGCCATCACGTGATACGTGTGTGTTTGTAGCGAGTTTTTCGAATATTTTGAAGTCACTGCAATCCCACTTGAGATCAGATATTTCTCGTTTACACTTCTTCGTTATTAGGAAGGAAAGTATTTTAATTATTTCTTTAAACTCATCTTCGCCTGCAGCCAGAAACAGTGAAAAAAGCGTTCCAGCAGTGCGAGTATCAAACAAGGGTTTTTACGTCATAGTAGCTCACCATGAAGATGATCGCTGAGCTGATGCCAACAAACTTGTATCCATAAACTTGTAAATTTTCGGCCATGACCTTCGCAAGAAAGGATCACACTCATTCACACAATCACTCAGGCATTTCTCACCCATATATGACCGCCATCCCCAGCAGCCCTACCGCAATCAGTGCCGAAATGTATGGCACTGTTGTCGCATATTGAAACAACGAGACAACAGTTGGTTTTATTTCATACACAATACTAAGAGGAAACAAGCCGAAAATACAGAGAAACGCTATGAGGACAAATTGGCCCTGCGGTCCTTCTAGGAAGTAATCTTATTATTTAGGAATCTATTTGAAGTAGAACACTCTAAAAGAGGGTGCACAATATACAAAAAGATGAAAAAATCGCAGCAGTCAACTCATTTCATTTACCGGTTTGATCAGGACATATGGGAAAAACTGGTAAAGGGGCCAATTCGGCCTCTAGATACTTCCAATGTAAAATGATTTTCAAATGGCGTATAACGTGTTAAGATGAACTTTTCGGAATACCTGGTAGATTAATTTATCACCTCTGTTTACCTTTCTTATACATTTAATCACAAGAGTACTACCGCCCGGATAGTTCACCAATTGGCTTTGCCAACTGAAATGTACGGCATGTGTTCAGATATGCACAATATGCAGGAAGTATAACCTAAAACAAGGAAAAAATTCAACAAAATATACCAATACGAGCTTAAAAATAACGAACTTGTACCTAAAAGTAACACAACATAAAACTGGAGAAATAAGAATGTAACGACGCATTAGGTGTTTTAATATTACAGTGACACTAAAACTATTCTATGTTTATCTTCTTTATGGCTGTATAGTAAGGTGGTAAATATTTTTCCAAATATTTAAGAAAGGCCTTTCTAACATTTGGTATAACATTTTTAGGATACTAGCTTAAACCCGCGGCTCCGCTCGCGTGTTGGTTGATTATGATAGATAAGCTACCTTCCAGACATTGTAGCACATATAGACCAAAGATATGGTCTGTGGCATCACGTTTCGCTGTATGTAACCTCCTTGCTATAGAGTTGCAAAAGTCATTGTTGGCCTTCAGTCGGATTTTTTTTATAATTTTGACGACATTCAACCACCATATCTTCCACTCGCTTATAGCTAGCAGCATGGAACTGTTATGGTGTACGGGAGACTTCGGACAACAATTACACACAGACCATTCGTTTGCGTTCTGTAGTTTTCACTGCAGAGCGAAATATCAACACACACACACACGCAGAAATTTTTATATACACCGATAACTTTCCATCACAATATACTCCACCCTTTTATCGTTATCAACCCTCAAGCAACAATTCAAGAATAAAACCATTTTCAAAGAGTAAATATAATTTTCAGAGTAATTATTGTTCCACATTTCGCGTTATAGTCTTCAAATTACTAAAATATATCAGATCGCTATAAAACCGTGCCTAAAACCTCCCTCAGATATACATTAGTAACTGTACAAATATTTAAGCACACCGAACATTTACATTATATATATATATATATATATATATATATATATATATATATATATATATATATATATATATATATATATAAACAGCTGTCCGATCGCCATAAAACCGTGCCTAAAGCGTTCCCCTGGTAGACGTTAATAGCTGTAAAAATTTTTAGGTCTTTGTCTTGTGGTTTAGATGTGATAAACGTACACGTACATTCACATTTATATTTTTAGGATATTTCTGGAGACCCGTCTGGCTGACGAAACAAATTCATTGTTGCGGTATTCGGTATCGTTATGTCTAATGTAGTCTTTCTATAAGTTGGCAATAATTTTATTGCATATATGAATATGCAGCCTCTTTCATCTAATAACAGAAGTTTACTTACAAATTATTCGTAGAAACGGAGGGAATTGCAGATGTTGCACCGGCTGAGGGCAGTCTCTGCAGACCCTACCCACTGTTGTGGGCCCAATACCAACCAATGACAATAACTAAGAGCATCAATCGAAGTAATCGTTTAAGATTAGCAGTTTATCATAAATATCTAGTACAGTTGCCTGTTATGTTGTTATGGTCTTCAGTCCAGAGACTGGTTTGATGCAGCTCTCCACCCTACTCTATCCTGAGCAAGCCTTTTCATCTCCTCATAACGGCAACCCACATCCACTTGAATCTGCTTACTTTACACGTATCTTGGTCTCCCTCTGCGATTTTTACCCCACACACTTCCCTTCAATGCTAAATTTAAGATTCCTCGATGTCTAAGAATGTGTCCTACCAAGCGATCCCTTCTTTTAGTCAGGGTATGCCAAAAATTCCTTTTCCCACAATTCTGTTCAGTGCCTCTTAGTAATGCGATCTACTCACCTAATCTTCAGCATTCTTCTGTAACACCACATTTCAAAAGCATCTACTCTCTTCCTGTCCGCACTGCTTATCGTCCATGTTTCACTCCCGTACAAGGCAACACTCCACACAAATGTCTTCAGAAAATTCTTCCTTAGGATTAATATTCGATGTTAGCAAATTTCTCTTTTTCAAAAATGCTTTTCTTCCAATTGACATTCTGCATTTTATATCCTATGTACTGCGACCATCGCATGTTATTTTACTACCCAAGTAACAAAACTCATCTACCACCTTCATTGTTTCGTTACCTGTAGGATCTTCTAAAATTTCGTTGGATGAAAAAATATTCAACTTCTTTAATTTCAGTAACCAAAAAATCTTTTAGAGCTGGGCTTGGGCCCCGTTCAGCACCGGGCCCTGGCCCCGATCCGCCCAAACCCACCTTTTGTTGGGCCCATGCCCATAGTTGACACTGCGGTAGAAATGTGCACACTTATGGTCGGCGTGGTGGCGTCGTCAGGTGTCGCTGCACGTCGTCAGGTGTGTCTGCATGACTCAGGTGGCCTGCCTGCCCGGTGGACAGCTCAGCTCGGCTCGACTCGGCTCACCTCACCTCGCCCGTACACCGGACACCGCCTCGCGGCCAGCCAGCAGTGTTCGTTTTTGTTGGCACCTGGCGCAGGCGCTGCATTCTGCACGGGGTGGGATCGCGTTTCTCGGCGTGGCCGCTTCGTATGACGCCGGCGGACCGGTCCGCATTATGCAGCTGGCTTCTGTTTCCTGGTGGCTCGGCGCGCCATGTCGCCAGCTCGTCAAACGCCGCCGTGGGAGGACGTCGCCGTGCGGAAATGTCACGTCCTCACTCCCGCCACAGAAATAAGCGACGAGAATAGGCGAGGTGGCGTAGCCGGGACCGGCCTCGAGGGAGCGGCCTGGGGACTGCCATTGTGTTCAAATGTTCAAATATTTGTAAATCTATCGGGCCAAACTGTGTGGTCATCAGTCCGTAGCTTACAAACTACTTAAACCTAGGTAAACTAACCTACAGACACACACAACACACACACACACACACACACACACACACACACACACACACACCCATGCCCCAGGGAGGACTCGAACCTCCACGGCGAGCAACCGCGCGCTCCGCAGCGAGACGCTTTAGACCGCTCGGCTACTCCACCGCGGCTGCCATTGTGTGAAGCCGCCTCTAGTGAGAATTTGTTTGAAAAAGATTTTTAAAATTCCTGGATAATTATAAAAGAAAAATCCGCAAAACTGGTTCCCTTCCTATGCTGCCGCTTAGCGCAGGAACCGATTGCAAAATTATTCAAATAGTGCAGTCGAGGTGGCAAAAAGCTAATTTCGTTTATGGCGCGTATCGCCTATTGGAGAGGCCAGCATTGTAAAAAAAATCGCACTGACGTGTTTTACGGCCCACTTTTGATTTGTAGTTTTATAAGTTTTTGCAAACATTTTGGACCAAAATAATAATCTATATCTATAAATGTGAATGTCTGTTCGGTGTACGCTTATCACGTCCGAACGACAAGAGACTTGAATATTTTTACAGTTACTAATTTATACCTGAGGAAGGTTTTACGCATAGTTTTATAGTGATCTGATAGATATTTAGTAATTTGAAGAATATAACGCGAAATGTGGAACAATAATTACTCTTTGAAAATTATATTTACTATTTGAAAATGGTTTTATTCTTGAATTGTTACTTGAGGGTTTATAACGATAAAAGGGTGGAGCACATTGGGATGGAAAGTTATCGGTCAGCGAAAACTACAGAACGCAAACGAATGCTCTGTGTGTAATTGTTGCCCGAAGTCATCAGTTGAACACCATAGCAGTTCCATGCCGATAGCTATAAGGGGATGGAAGATATTGTGGTTGAAAGTCGTCAAATTAAAAAAAAAAAAAAATCGGACTGAAGGCCAGCAATTACGTTTGCGACTCTATAGCAAGGAGGTTACATACAGCGAAACGTGATGCCACAGACCATATCTTTGGTCTACGCGTGCTACAATGTTTTCAGCTCTTTCTCTGTAAGGATAAGCATAGGAATAAGGAAATATAAGAATAAATAAAGCAGTAAACAAATTCTTTTAATACATCGCTTTAAAAAAAATCGATTTGACGTTTCGCGCATTGTCTATCATCAAAGCAACATGCGAGCGGAGCCGCTAGTTTAAGCTAGTAAATTAATAAGTGTCTGAAATCCTTTCATGGAGAAAAAAAAAAAATTGTGGCTGGTTTCGAAACACCGACCTTTCGCGTCACAGTCCAGCACCTTGCCCACTACGCTACGTCTATAAATCAAAACAGGAGTTCTTTAATCTCATACTATTGATGGCCGTTGTTAACTGATGTTAATATGGCATTTGTAGATAATATAATATCATTTATCGTACGAAGAACGATGTGTTTTTGTTAATTCCTCTGTGAGCCGTTGCTTTGAAATGATAACGTGTAAGTTACAATAAGTAAATCATCAAATACGCGCGGAATGTCACGTGACATCTCCTAACGGCTGGTTTTCGTTAATTCAACGGAGGGTGTCAAATCTCCGTATTTTTGCAAATATCTCTCAAACGATACGAGATATGAAAGAAACATAAGGGAGCTAAGTTGTAGAGAATTTTCTCCTCTACAAATTCGGTTATTTAATTTTCGTGTCATATGAATAGTTAAGCCGTTATTTTCATTTTCATTTCAATTTCGAGCTGTCAAAAGACGATCGCAAAGGCCCACTTTTAGTGTTACTACCGTAACCTAAAGTGGGCCAAAAAGATTTGGTGAACCACTACCAGCCATAGCTACTGTGGATTTATATACAAAATTCTTTCCTAATAATATTTGCAAAATATATAAAAAAATGTAAAAATTAAGGGAAACGTATGTGAATAGTTATAACATTTTATAAAATCCAAGTGAGTGATGCTTCGCTCCTGTACGGGAACAGATGCTGTATTTGGTTAAAATTAAAATCAGTCCAGATCTCAAAACAACTGTTTTTCGTTACCGGTTTGTCTATTGTAGACCATTTTTAGCAGTGAGCAGTTAACGTATGTGCAGTCTGCTGTGCCCAGCGCCTCCGCTTGCCACCATGGTGGCATTCATCTGAAGATGTTATACAATAAACAATTATTTATAGATCTGGAATGATTTTAACTGTTGCATGAAAATCGCTGTTTGTCTCCAGTGTGCTTTCTCAAATTGCTGTTTTTAATGACTTGTTGCATTTAACTGCACTGACAGGTGACGGCACGGGCAAAAAATCTGAGTCCTTTAAAAATGCTTCCTATCTTTCTCATTGAATCTTGAATGAATATTTCGTGAGACAAACCTACGGGCGTTTTACGCATATTCATGCACATTCTCTGTGGAAGGAGTTACACCCGATTTGGAAGTCAATAGTGAAGCTTGTTTTAGTGGTTCAAAGGAGCAAAATATGAATTTTTATTCTCAAAAACGAAAATAATTAATTTGAACAGTACAATTAACGATGAGATCAACAGAAAATTACCTAAATGACGGGAAAACTTAAGATCTGGGAATGAAAACCAGATTGTACTATTACTCTTTTTGAGTTTTAAAATAGCAGCAACCAGCTGCAGTTAGCTTAATTATAACTGATTTCGGGTTGTTAGTGTCCTTCAGATATACTCTGCTGTAAACGGTTGGCTTATACTAATCACTGCGATACAAATTTTTGTAGCTAATAATCGAATACAAATGTTTCTGGTTGAGCAGCATTTTTTTTTTGTCTGTCATTGAAAGACAAAAATTCTGGGAAGTTGGTGTCGGAAAAAATAAATATTAAAAGTAAAAATGTTTGGTACTTTTTATTTTTAAAATCAACCGCCAACAAAAAGACTTCAGATTATTGAGACAGACTTAATGTTTAATTTCTATGTTGAACTTTCATTTAATATTAGATTTTATAGAAAAACTGCTGCCGGCCGCGGAGGCCGAGAGGACTGAGGCGCTCCAGTCACGGTCTGCACGGCCACTACGGTCGGGGGTTCGAATCCCCCCTCTGGCAGGGATATTTGTGCCGTCCTTAGTATAAGGTAGTAAATAAGTAGTTTGTAAGTTTAGGGATTGATGACCGCGTAGTTAAGTCCCATAAGCTTAACAAACATTTGAACATTTGATTTGAAAAACTGCTGGAAGAATGGAAGATCAGGGCTTAATGTCCCGTCGAAATCGTGGGCATTACTGACGGACACTTTTTTTTTCCTTCTTCGGGGGACGGAAGTCTGCCTTTGAAAGGAACCATCCCGGAATTTGTCTGGAGTGGTTTAAACAAATCATGGAAAACTCAAATCTGGTTGGCCGAAGGCGAATTTTAATCGCAGAAAGCGAGTAGTGTGTGTTACCACTGCGGCATCTCGCTCCGTGCTTTAATAGTACACATAAACGATTTAAAATTCAAATAGGTTTCGTCGAATTTAAAGCTGAACATCGCAACAGAACACCACGCGGGACACAACAGAAATGATATGCTATAAGACTTTGTCATTTTTAGAGACGATCTTTTCAATAAATTTATTAAGGATAATAGCCATGGTAAGCCAACAATAATGTTGTCGAATGTTTTTAACAGTTTTCATTTGTGGTGTGATGGCTGAAAGACCCGAAGATGGCATTCTAATCTACCGAAACCAGTAATCGAAATACAATATTATAAATGATCTTAATAAAGAAATGATATTCATAAATTTACTTCGAACTTTTTCATTATGTTCTCATTAATAATGAAAATTATGCCCGATTTTTTTCTATTGACGTGGCCGTGTGATTTTGAAAATGTTTGATCCTTTCGACATTGAAGCCAATAAGTGTGTGGCAAATTGAAACTATTCGTTTGTACAAAAGTTCATGAGATACTGTTTGTCAGGGGATTCTGTAATAGGTCTGGAGTCTGGACATTGTTTCAAATGTCTGGGTCTGGAGAATCCAGACGAATCGCGACCATCTGGCAACCTTAAACTCAGCCAGCGTAATGTCTTTAGAGATTCAATCACTTTGTAAATACGGAAGAGTCTGTAACTACCGGCATGTAGTTTCACGTCTTATTGTTCAAACAAATACACCTAAAACGACACGTTATGGAGAAAGCCTCCGTTTCCTTAGGCTTTGTTTACTTTACTTCCGGTGCGGGCTGCAGCCTTTCATTTCGTACTTTGCCGTGAGTTCGATTCGGCCTTCCATCAGAGCAAACGCACGTGGAAGTAGCGACGTTTCCCCTTGACTCCTTCGCAGGAGCACCCTTTGGCTAGGCGCAAATCGAGACGCGAGCCTTCCATACGCGCTGCGCCCAGTGATCTCAATGATTAACACTGGATACACAACTGAAGAGCTTTGCATCTGAAAATCGTGACACACTATTTTTGTTAGGTTGGCAACTCCGTACGTATAGGTCGTGCTGTTCTTCTGTATTCTGCGTTCTTTGAAAATAAAATATGAATGATTAATTCAAAATGTTCAAATGTTTGTATAGCTTATGGGACTTAACTACGGGGTCATCAGTCCCTAAACTTACAAACTACGTATGAACTACCTAATCCTAAGGACGTCACAAATATCCATGCCCGAGGAGGGATTCGAACCCCCGACCGTAGTGGCCGTGCAGACCGTGACTGGAGCGACTCAGTCCCCCTCGGCCACCGCGGCCGGCAATGATTAATTACTTTAATAAATACATTATACTAAAGTTAGTCGTTTATGCTTGAAGAGAACACAAAGGAAATGAAGTAGAGTTCAAATCCATAGATGAACTATATTTTTAGCCAGTTCCTATCACACTGAATTTAATGAATAAATGACACTGTTGTTGATGCTACTTCTCGTGTTCATTTCTCTATTTGCCTCTTGTTTATAATGCTTTCCGTTTGAGCCCACCGACTGGAAATTACTGCATGAAAAATAACGCTTATATCATACACCTCGAATTGATCGTTTTTACACCTTCATTTTTTCTACAGTAAAAGAATTTATCCATTTAACGCAATATGGTAGAAACACTACTTCCGAATAAAAATATAACTGACGTACACGTTTTCTGCTGTTTCGTTTCATGAGTATACCGTTTATTCGATGTCTCAACTATTTTGCGAAGAATATTAAAATTTTCATAGGTAGGTGCCGTTGTATTTGAGTTACTTTGTTCGGAAAGCAACTATAACAAAAGACTACAGATGTCATAACGTTAAATTTGGTGTACGCAAATACTACTAGCAACTAGATAGAGACAGATATACGTTAACCAATGTGGCGTCGAGCGTGACGCTTTCGTAATACACAGTAGTGACTCCAGATTATGTTTGAGCTCACTGGCTGCGCCGGACCACCACAAATGGGGACACGTGCGAGAGCGCTAGCCAGGTGGAGTGGCGCGCGCATTCCAGACGCTGTTTACTCGCAAGACGGTGTAAGATTCGCAGGTAAAGGAGATGTTACTGTTACAGCAAAGTTACGAATCAGATTCCGATACTAACGCTGAGGAAGAAGTTTCTTTTCTCATCATCATCATCATCATTAGAGACTGATGATGCCTTTCAGCGTTCAGTCTGGAGCATAGTACCTCTAATAAAATTCCTCCATGATCTATTCAATGCTAACATTGGTGCCTCGTCTGATGTTATGCCTTTTACTTCAAAATCTTTCTGCACCGAATCTAAGTACTTTCTTCTTGGTCTACCTCTACTACTCTTACTCTCCGCTGCCGATCTCATGAGTCTCTTAGGTAACCTTGCTTTCCCCATGCATGTAACATGACCCCACCATCTGTCTGTTCGCTCTGCTTCATCTATGGTGTTCATTCCCAGTTTTTCCTTGATTTCCTCATTATGGACACCCATCTGCCATTGTTCCCATCTATTGTTACCTGCAATCATTCTTGCTACTTTCATATCTGTAACCTCTACCTTATGAATAACGTAACCTCTATCCACCCAACTTTCACTCCCATACAACAAAGTTGGTCGAAAGATAGAGCGGTGCACCGCTAACTTAGTCTTCGTACTTACTTCCTTCTTGCAGAAGAGAGTAGATCTTAGCTAAGCACTCACTGCATTAGCTTTGTTACACCTCGATTCCACTTCTTTCACTATGTTGCCATCCTGTGAGAAAATACATCCTAGGTACTTGAAACTGTCTACCTGCTCTGTTCCTCCTATTTGGCAGTCAATCTGCTTAAATCTCTTTCCCACTGACATTACTTTCGTTTTGGAGATGCTGATCTTCATATCATAGTCCTTGCACCCCTGATCGAGCTCTGAAATATTAGTTTGCAACCTTTCAATTGAATCGGCCATTACGACTATGTCGTCCGCATACGCAGGACTGCTTATTTTTCTTTTTTTTTTCTTTTCTAATTAATGAATAAAAACTTGAAATATCCAAACATATTTTGATTGAAAGGAAATGGTGTGGACAATTTGAAACTGTAATCATATGCAATATCACTTCACATCCGGTAGTTTTATCTTCATGTAATCGCCAATTTTTGTATCATACAGTTTCCTATGCTCTCTCACTGCCTTCATTAACTTTTCCTCCATTATGAAAAGTAAGCAGTTGATCCACTACACAACACGATGGTCATTGTACTGTAACTGAGAATAATGCCTGTCAGGAATATGATAGGTAGCTAGGTGTGCCCTGTGAGTAGTAGTTAACGTCATTTTAATTAATATACATTTGACTTTGTAAACAATTGGCATGCAGTGAAGAAAACTATACCGATAAAAATAACTGGAAAACATTACCAATAACAAAATATCGAGAGATTGTGGCGAAAATCGAAACACTACTGTATGAGGAAGTTCCGTATGCAGGTTGTCGAAGGGGCAGATGGTGGCACGTCTCTCAAGCGTTTAAGGGATGACACCTGGCAGCTATACAACCAAATGTCTCCTCTCGACCATGGTTTTCGTCAATGAAGCTTACTAGACGTCATGCAACGTCTCTCATGAGACGGGGACATGGATGTTACCCTGCTCACGTACACCGTTTGAAAATCATCGCTTCTCGACGGTGCGACGAAAATCCAATCACAGTATACTGGCATGCATCAAGAACACGACAGCACAAAGTGCCTTCTGCAGAAACCTGGTTGCGATGGGTTACCACCCTCTCCACAAGTGTCACTGTCTTCCTTCATGGATTCGACAAGTACAGTTTACTGAAGTACTACCTCAGTCACTGGCATCCAGATCCAATATTTTGACTTTTATATGTCTTTGTAACTTTCATTTTGTTTTCTGCTGTTTGCACTTTCGTTGTATTACATCGGTCACGAGTACTGTTCAATATGTATTGTTTTATATCTTGTACATACGATTTTTCTACATTTATTCGAAGGCTGTATGATGTTAGATACCTAGTAACATTGTGATATACATTGTAAGAATTCCAATACGATTTTAATTTTGCCACTGTAATGACCACTGGCTGTAATGGTCACTGTAACCAAAAGCCATAATAAAGAATAATTTAAAAAAAGGGGATCAGATGGCAGACGGCTTTCCCCCTCCCGGCATCGCCTTTCCTTTCCCACGGTGCGAGCGTCGCTCTGCCGCAGGAAACCGTGGCTCTACTCGGCCACAACGCCACTCAACGCAGGTCGCTTCAGCGACGTACTGCGTGCCAGGTTGCGCGGCCCCATTAGAACACGCTGGTCACGGAAACGCGTGCTGCACAGCGTCACTGCGCGAGACCTATACGCGTCTGTTTGCGCCTAGCCTTAAGCTTACGCACAGCTGACCAGAAACTGAACTTCGGCAGTGCCTGGGTATCACTCTCGCACTTACGGGTGTTCTCTGAACGACTTACGGGTTTTGTACAGTAAAAAAAAAAAAAAAAAAACTTCTAAAATTCATTTAAATATAGTACTTTCGAAATAATTTCTACTGCAGCAGTCACTTTTTACTAATATTTTTACAAGTACGACGCGTTTCGGTAGCAAGTTGCCATCATCGGGTGCATTTTACAGTTACAGGTTCATTATTGTTTAGTTATGTTTAGTTATGTGGGTGCCAGTGATGTTATGGTTGGGCGTTTTAACCTGTTCAGGAAGATACAGCTATTTTAGTATTATGTTTCGTGATTATAGCTTCTTGATTATGGTAGTGTTGTATTTACTTAACAAGGTTATCAACAAAACTGTAAGTAAATACAACACTACCATAATCCAGAATCTATAATCACAAAACATCATACTAAAATAGCTGTATCTTCCTGAACAGGTTAAAACGTCCAACCATAACCTCACTGGCACCCACAGCACAAATCATAACTAAACAATAATAAACCTGTAACTGTAAAATGCACCCTATGATGGCAACTTGCTACCGAAAAGCGTCGTGCTAATAAAAATATTAGTAAAAAGAGACTGCTGCAGTAGAAATTATTTCGAAAAATTTATAATACAGTCGCAGACCTCAAAACAATCCACATAACATGGATAAATTTATGTTTAAAATATAGTATGAGAAATAACCGAAGGATGAAAGTGCAAATTATACGTGTAAAGTTTAAATATGAACAACTGAATTTTTGCTGGCGTGCAATCAGCATGCAGGATGCAATGGCACTTTACGTTTTTTTTTAAAGTATTTAGGTCAGACAGAGGTAATTCCTGTCCAAAAGAAATATTAGCATTAAACGTGAAAACAGTTTTACTTTACTTTTCGTTAACGACAACACTGGACAATTTTTATAAATTCTGCACACTTCGCGGTAGTTACAGTACCCTGCTTTTTCACTTCCTACATTTCAATATTTTTCTACTCGCAAGTTTGATTTTTCTAGACGACGTAACCAATATCAAAAAGCGAGTAAGTTGTTACATAATCGCATGTCTTCCTTTAGAGATTACAAGAAAGCCAATACCCTCTAATATCTACTATAGTATGTGTGTTATCGTAAGGAAGAGAGCTGCTATAGCTCAATATTTATTGACGGAACGAATATAAATTGAGAGTGATGTGATAAGAGTAGTATCTCCGTATTTGTAAGCACGGTTTTGGCACCAATGACTTGAGAAAAAAAGATACACCACGACTTCTCGTGCTCTTGATAGGGCAGTGTCAGCGGCAAACCGCCGTGTGTAAGGACTCTTGGTCTGTTACGATACCGAGGCTCCATGGAATCGAAATCAATTAATATCTGTGATGTTATGGTCTTCAGTCCGGAGACTGGTTTGATGCAGCTCTCCACAATACCCTATCCTGAGCAAGTCTCTTCATCTCCACATAAGAACGGCAACCTACATCTGTCTGAATCTGCTTACTGTATCCATCTCTTGGTCTTCCTCTGCGATTTTTACCCCACACACTTCCCTCCAACGCTAAATTCACAATTCCTTGATGTCTAAGAATGTGTCCTACCAATCTATCCCTTCTTTTAGTCAAGGTATGCCAGAAATTCCTTTTCTTTCCAACTCTGTTCAATACCTCCTCATTAGTTACGCGATCCACCCACCTAATCTTCAGCATTCTTCTGTAGCACCATATTTCAAAAGCCTCAATCCTCTTCCTGTCCGCACTGTTTATCGTCCATGTCTCACTCCCATACAAGGCAACACTCCATACAAATGCCTTCAGAAAAGACTTCCTTAGGCTTAAATCAATATTCAATGTTAATACATTTCTCTTTTTCAAGAACGCTTTTCTACCCATTGCCATTCTGCATTTTATATCCTCTGTAGTGCGACAATCATTTGTTGTTTTACTCCCCAAATAAACTCATCTACCTCCTTTATTGCTTCGTTTCCCAATCTAATTCCGTCAGCATCACCTGATTTCCTTACACTGCACTCCATTACCCTAGTTTTGCTCTTGTTAATGTTCATCGTATATGCACCTTTCAGCACACTGTTCATTCCCTTCAACTGCTCTTCCAGGTCTTTTGCTGTCTCTGAGATTATAATAATGTCGTCGGCAAAACGCAATGTTTTTAATTCTTCACCCTGAACTTTAATTCCTTCTCCAAATTTCTCCTTGCTTTCCTTTATAGCTTGCTCAATCTACAAATTGAATAACAATGGAGAAAGGCTACAAACCTGTCTTACTCCCTTCCCAACCACTGCATCCCTTTCATGCCCTTCAACTCTGATAACCGCTGTCTGGTTTTTGTACAAGTTATAAATAACCTTTCGTTCCCTATATTTTACTCCTGCTTGCTTCAGAACTTGAAAGAGTTTATTCCAATCAACATTGTCAAAAGCCTTCTCCAAATCTACAAAAGCTAGAAATGTAGGTTTGCCTTTTCTTAATCTATCTTCTAGGATAAGCCGTAACGTGAGTATTGCCTCCCGTGTTCCTACATTTCTCCTGAACCCAAACTGATCTTCCCCGAGGCCGGCTTCTACCACCTTTTCCATTAATATCTTGCACCTGTATTTCCCACGAAACCTTCATTGTGGTAGTTCAACTTTCAGTAGTTAAAAATACATGCTCCCACCTTAAGTAGGAGTGACTATTTCCAGGTCGGAAATCTTATAGTCTAATAAAACCTTGTCATTTATCTGGCTTTAGTGTTTGGACAATACGTCAAATGTTCAAATGTCTGTAAGCTGCGGACTGATGATTACGCAGTTTGGTCCGATAGATTTACAAACTACTTAAACCTAGGTAAACTAAGGACAGACACACACACACCCCCATGCCCCAGGGAGGACTCGAACGACCATACGTCCATCGACGGTCAAATACTTTACTCCTGGAACATTATTCTCAGTAATGATTACGACGATTAAAATATACTACGGTCTACACATATTCTGTTAACAATTTAGATTGCTTGTCTTACAAATCTATATTCGGTACTTTCGTTGAGGCTCACGTGCCACACCTTCCAATTGTGTTGCAGTTCTTTCTGTATTTAATCACAATTCACTAGCATTATTTTGCATTTACTGTACCATCATCTGCGGTATCACACATGCTGTGTTCAATAAATGCTGTATAATACTTCGCAGGGATAGGCACAGAGCCACTTTGCATCAGTAGATACGCCTTCGTTATGGATCCAACACATGTCTTTTACTGAATAAATTTTTAAGCTGTTTGAAACTGGTGGTATGGAATAAAGTAATAATTTTAAAATATAGATCGCGAGACATATCATGTTATTTTGAACATTTTTAAGATGTCGCATACTCATTTCTTGTACTAAGCTTTACGAAATCTCCCAGCTGAAATTTTTCATGTGGAAACGTCGGCCTATTCGAACAAAGTTGCATCGGTGGCAGAAAATCTCCGATGTAATCGTACTTCGTACGAACAGTCACATGGTATTATAAATGTTCTTAAATTAGGACATGCGAGAACGAGCTCTAGTGGCCTGTGGCGTCACAGCTGCCTCACATTTCTCTGTCAAGGGAAGTTTCGTTAAGCACCCGAGGAATGGGAGAGTCACGCAAGATGGAAGGCTGCCTGCCGTATTATTGGCCATCGCGTGACTGTTCAAGAAGTGCACATGTCCCGTCTAGGTCATACGTCAACATGCGGTACCTGCTGAGAACAGCGCCGTAGTCGAAAACTCGTTACTGCTGCGGAGTAAAATTCAGGCCAAAACACTGTTTTATCACATATCTACTTTTCAAATCGTTCTGAACTTGGTTTTCCTCCTCCCACATTTTATTGCAAATCTGTAAGAAAATAATATTCACTAACTATCCGTCAATTTGAAAATCGAAAACACAAGCTTGGAGTTTAACGTCCCGTTGACAGCGTGGTCATTTGAGACGGAGCATAAGCTCGGAATGTTTGGGTAAGGATGTGGAAGCATATCGGCCGTGCCCTTTCAAAGGAACCATCCCAGCTCTTGTCTAAAGTGATTTAGGGAAATCACGGAAAACCTAAATCTGGATGGCCGGAGGTTAATTTGAACCACCGTCCTTTCGAATGCAAGTCCAGTGTGTTACCACTGCGCCACCTCGCTCGGTAATTTGAAATTTGGTAGGCTTTAGAGATTACACAGCAGTGTGCTGGTAAATACCTTAATTTTAATCTGGTACGTGCAGTTGGCACAATTATTGAGAACTGTGTGTCTTTATATAGGAAGGAAGGAAGGTAGGTAAGTTAGTTTTAACGTCCTGGTGACAGCTTGGTCTGGGTCATAGTTAGGGATCATAAGCTCTGATTGTTTTGATATGGATGGGGAAGGAAATATTCGCTAGTTGTTTCATGGGCAGTATCAAACGAGCGCGGAAATATAAGGCTTGATTACCCCTCAAACCAAAATGGATGGCATAAATTTACAAGGTTGAAAGTACACGATAATAGAAGCAAAACTGTCCCAGTAAACACGGGTCTGCAAACGAGGCGTTTGCGAGAGAATTACGAATGAATGACTCCAAGCCGCCACTGGTGTTATTGTCAACATCATTTGGATATTAAGATTTACATCGTATTTAGTTCACTTTTCACCTACGGGTTACCTGTAAAAGAAGGTGTTCGAAATGCCTTCCTCGCATCTGGATGCAATACTGCGCGCGTCTATGCAACGAATTTCGGATTCTTTTGAAAACCCCTGGATCATTTCGGAGTTGTTGACAAGCGTGTAAAACTCTCCACTCCAGTTCAACCGTGTTAAAGGTACAGGTACAGGTCCGCCTCTTCCTATAGATCTTTGTCCGTATTTGCTCGTTAGATGCCGTCTCACAGCAACAGCAAAATGTGCCGCAGCTCCATCTAACTAGGACGATGTTTACAATGAACTCAGTGAAATGTGAACTAAATGCGACGTGAAGCTAAATAGTATAGTCTAAATTTAAAAATGTGTACTAACTAGGACTATGTTTACAATGTCAGTGGCAGCTTGGAACCATCATTCATAATTATCTCGCGAACGGCTCATTTAAGGACGGATATTTACTGCGACAGTTATGCTTCCATTAGCGTATAGTTTCAATCGTGTAAGTTTGCGCCATCCTTTTTGATACAACCTGTATATGTAACAACAACAACAACAAAATATTGTTTCGTAATTAGCCTGCCCTTTGAAGGATAAATATATTCTTAGTTTTCATTTAATCTAATTGTTGTAGCAAAAAAATTGGTCTGTTCGGGGTAGTTAGTCACCTTAGTTTATCCCCCTCCAATATAACTAGGCTGATTTTCGTCTTTTGATAAGATACTTTCATAACAAAAATCATTAAAATCGCTTCACTTTAAGTTATAGCAATTTTTCCACTTTCCATTTTGGAGGGACAGTTTAACCTCTTAAATATGTTTTACCGCCACTAAAAAATTCTCCAGTAATTTTTTGTCTATACTGTATCAGACTTTAAAAAGAATGGAGAGTGACGTTTCCTTAGGTTTAGTTATTGGTATAGTGAGTGGTTCACAAATATGGTGTGCAATTGAGCTGACGTGTTATTTAATGTAAGCAATCAACATGTCCACATTGCATTGGCGTCTGCACTAGCTTTTACTGGTTAAAATTTCGCACGCTAGAGGTCGTCCCTCACGCGTCGTTCATTGCAACCACCTTACATTTATACACACTAAGAATTATTTTTACGTTTTTATACAAGCTACGTTATATAAAACCGAAGGCAATATGACTGGCTTTAAGTAAAATTATTAAACGTCATGTATCAAATTGATGACACGCCCACTTATCACATTGCCTCATTGGATGTCACACGTACCATTTTTTATCTAAATTGAAATTTATATTTTACCTTCACATTTATATTCACCAATTTTTAGCATTTTATATTTAGAACGGTGTAATCTTTATATCAGAACGCATCGGATTAGGGCAATAAAAATGCATTATTGTCTCGGAATTTTAAGTATGGCACGCCCATTTTTCTCAGGTCACCATTGGGCACCAAAAGTTTTAAATTCTCTAAGCATTCTATCGTTTTTATCACTTGGCGTTGCTCCCTCTAAGGCATAACGTAAGTTCTGTACCGTACTTTTACTTATGTAACGTTCTGTCTTGTACTATCTTAATTTTCTTGTAAACCTATCGCTACACGTTTTACGCAGGTTATGTTACAGCTAAAAATGGCCTAACATAGAGACGAAAAGCGATCGTGTGGACTTAGTTCTAATGAGTGTAAAGGCTAGTTTACACGACGACACTACGTTTCATGAAACTGCGCTACTGGCCATTGCGCATGCGCGGCAGGCGTTCGCGCAACTCGTTGGCGAAACTAAACAGTTCGGCACCTTCCAACTTTGGTGAAACTGATTGCGCGTGTTTTTAGGTTAGGTTGTAACCAATACAGAACAAAACACAACATAAAGGGGGAAAAGGAAGAAATAATTCGCATTTGGACATATATCCGATGCATAGGTGTTGTGCGATTTTAAGCAGCGGCGTGTTAGTGCTCTTGAAGCAATTATTCGTGAATTAAATATTGATGGGTTGAGGATTAGTGAATTGCAGACTAAAATACATTCAATTCCCAATACCTATACAAACGCACTATGGAAATTGTGGATTTTGGAACACAGTACAGATACTGTAGAGACAAATAACTACTTGACAAGAAACGCAATGCAATTTGTAATTTCAGTTCTGGTATCAATGCTTCACGCATAACAGTATGTTGTTTCTTTATTGCATTACCAACTCTGTTTAAAGGAACGTAAACTGTTCTGGTGACATTCTAAGTCGATTAAAATAGCTTCTAG
This sequence comes from Locusta migratoria, assembly GCA_026315105.1. Lineage (NCBI taxonomy): Eukaryota > Metazoa > Arthropoda > Insecta > Orthoptera > Acrididae > Locusta > Locusta migratoria. The sequence goes on from CM048746.1 coordinate 305,186,763, forward strand.
CGTATTCAATTACAATTTCTTTCAGCAAGGTCGCTAAGCAACCGAGCTGACGTCTGTTTTTAATCCACGTTTTTTTTCTTTTTATGTTTAGTCTTATGTAGTGACTTCACACAGAGAAGAAATAGCTCCGCCACAACTCTTACAGCTACTAAAAACTTTCATTCTAAGACGACTATGGCACTCACAAAACAACGAAACTAAAGTGTGTAGTAATGGAGCCATGTCTACAGACATACACGAAACCAGTTGCGCGCAATTCATTTCATGAGACGAGTGTCGCAACCTAGTGTCGTCGTGTGGACTAGCCTTAACTGCAGCTGGACTTTCATTAAACGGAACCACAGCTGCGACAACAAGCAAAAGCTCCCGGTCATGGAGAGAGTAATTACTTAATTTGACTACGGTAGCTGGGACTTGTCCCCAGCACGGCACGGCACGGCACGTCGCGTGTGATAAGCGGCGTGCAGCGCCGCCTGGGCAGTGTGTGACCTTGGCAGAGGACACGGCCGCGCCGCTATCTAGCGCGCGGTTGTTGGCCGCGGCTCGCCTCGGCACACAACACACTACACTACACTACACCACGGGTCACCGCGTCTCGCACTGACACCGCTGTAGAGAGGCAAGCCATACCCACCAGGGACATCTATGAAATAATAAGGAATGATGAGTTAGTAGAGATCCTCATTATACTAACTGAGAAAGTATCAACCCACGCGCAGCAGATATATCGAGGATAGTCTGCTGCAAAACAACAGGAGAGAAAAGCCGTGCATGCCTCTGAGGCATACATTGGCAGCAATATACTGCGTACGTAAAACCGGATTGACATCACCATCCCTGGCGTCTAACGTCCGTTTGGCACCACGGATGGAACCGAATATGACCGGAAGGTTAGTTGAGGCAAGGAGTGAAGAGCTGGACGACTTCCCCGCCTTGCGTGAGCGAGGTATAAGAGAGAAGTCACTGGAATAAGTTCTCTGGTGTTGGCTGCCTCGCTACCTTCAAAATCCAATCTAGACTAGAAATCCAGTGGTGCAAAGGAGATGGATAGTGTAAATCAGTGCACCAATAGTAGAAGTAGTGTAATTTACTTTGTTTTGTAAATGTAACAATCTGATAAATTAATATGAGTAGCAGTGGTTACGTTAGTAAGTAGGCCCCGCCCACGTCCACGTCGTAGGGATGGGTACTGGCCTCCCTTCAGGAGACTTGCTAAGAGGCGGGAATTATACTTAGAGTTGCGATTAATTTATTACTAACAACCAAACAATTTGTAATGTATAATAATTGATTGTAAAGGTCTGTTTTAGTTATCCAGGTAACAGACCTAAATTGTTATTGTAATTGTAAATAAAAAATAAATAGTCTGTGTAAGAACTGACACCGCTCTATTCCGGTGTGGCGCGGTCACCAGAGCACATTCGTCACTGCGCAACAGCGCCCGCAACCAATCCGCCAAATCGTGCTAGTGTCAAATGGCGCAGCGGTCAGGCCCGGCGGTTCATACTTTTTAAGAGTGTGCAGTCGTACAGAAGCTGCCCCTCCCTCTAACCCCCCCTGCCCCCGCTGTCAGTGATATCTATTCATCAAAATGTTCTGTTGGTTTGTGTAACATGTGCATATTCCAGTAGAACATTAATACCCGGTGATTAAAAAATCAGTATAAATTTGAAAACTTAATAAATCACGGAATAATGTAGATAGAGAGATAAAAATTGACACACATGCTTGGAATGACATAGGGTTTTATTAGAACGAAAAAAAGAATAAAATTGCTAGATGCGTGAAAGACCTCTTGAGCGCGCCTTTTGGTGGTGATTGTGTGCTCAGCCGCCACTTTCGTTACGCTTGGCCTCCCAGGTCCTCAGACCTCAGTCCATGCGATTAATGGCTTTGGGGTTACCTGAAGTCGCAAGTGTGTCGTGATCGACCACATCTCTAGGGGTGGTGAAAGACAACGTCTGACGCCAACGCCTCGCCATAACTCCGAAAAGGGTTTACAGTGCTGTTCACAACATTATTTTTAGACTACAGCTATTGTTGAGGAATGATGAACATATTGAGCATTTCCTGTAAAGAACATCATCTTTGCATTCTTAATTTGTTGTTGTAATTATTGCTTTTCTGATCAGATGAAGCGCCATCCGTCGGACATTTTATGAACTTTTATTTTTGGTTCTAATAAAACCGCATGCCATTCCAAGCATGTGTCAATTTTTACCTCTGTACCTACATTATTCCGTGATTTATCAAGTTTTCAAATTTATACTGACATTTTGATCACCCGTTATTTCAAAACATTCGGTCTTGTTCTTTCGGTGATACAAGTTTTGAACATCACTAAACGTGCATCTAAGTTAGATTTAATTCTGAGACAGAGGAAATTCATCTATAGAGGGGGAATGGAGTGAACAGGTAAAAAGAGATGATATGGTTATTAACACGCAATTACTCATTAAACGAGAAAGGTTCATTGCGACAACTCTTTTGGAAACATTCTTGTACTTTCATTTCTATTTCACTCGCTCTAATATATGGTCTAAATTTCATCGAACAGTTACCTACCCACTACGGAACTTTTTAAAGAAATACGTACACATACTTGACACTGTCATTTTAAAGCGACTGTTACGAATTCAGAAAATGTTAATGCTGAACTACCACATGTCAAAAACTCAGATCTTTAAACGGTATACTTTCCTCAAAATAGTGAGAAGCATCATGAAACTAAGAACACACACAGAATGGAAATTAAGCATTTTGGATTTTTTTACAAGAAATGGAAACGTGTAAGGAAAAATGTTGATAAAAATATGTGGGATGGTCCTGTATACCGTCAAAACGTTGTACAGCGTGAAGATCGGAAAAATGATTCCCCTCTTTTTTCCCCAACCCAGCCCGACCGGGATTGGCCATCCTCGTGCGGCTCAATGTAAATAAATATTCCTTCAAATCAAGAGTGCGTGTTTTACCAACGCCACCTAGAAACAAGGCCTGTGCGCTGCATGCCAAGAGTAGCCATAACACAAGCAAACTATTTGTCTTATGTAGCATTGTGGTGAGATTGGGAATACGTACACGTTGCACAGTGTGTTTCAGAATGTTCTGAATGTGATTTACATGATTCACAGACAAATTTGTGTTGGTATATGATATTTATGAACTATTAGTAAGATATACTACCAATATTGCTATCGGGCGATTCATATTAGGCATTTTATCTCGTACTAGCAAAAATCTGCACGGAGAATTAGATAAAGAGCATTCTGAAACACAATGTGCGACGTCCGCATATTCAAAAACTCATCACAACGCTACGTAAGACAGATAGCTCTGTTATGACTACTCTTGGCAGGCAGCGCACAGGCCTTCTATCTAGGTGGCGTTGGTTTTACCACAGAGCAACATACACAGAGAAGCAGCCCCCTCTAAACCACTGTCCTACGATCCCCTCGTAGTTCCGTAAGATGCTAGCAGGTGTCAGGCTGTTCCCTGGCTTAGTACCTGCAGACCACACTAGAGGCACTACTGAGGGTGCCTCTCGCACGTCAGAGGGTAGCGTGGAGGGGAGACTGAGGGGAGAGCTCGTGCCACCTGCCACGAGGCCACGGCTGTGTCCGGTGTGCCGGCGTTGAGTTTGTGACACTTGCGCGGAGTGACACTTGCGCGGAAAGGGAATTTGTAGACACTTGCGCGGAGACCCGGACGCTGCAGGTAGTGAACAGGGTGTTCCAGAAGTAGGGATACACCACCCCTACTCCTCGCCCTCCAGCCGCTACCTATGCCGTATTCAGGGAAAGGCCCACCGAGCGAGGTGGAGCAGTAGTAACGGCCCGGAGATATCACAGCCTCATTCAACAGGGAGATAACATGTCATACAAATATCACTCGATTTACAATACAGCACCATGTGAAGAGGAATGTGATGAAATCGGAATTGAGCGCAACTGTTGCTAACTACAATTTCGGATTTACTGCATTTTGAGTCAGAATTCGCATCTATATTCGCATTTATCGCAAATGTGAATTTTTCCTGTCCCTAGTAATACCTCTAAAAATAAAAAGCTGATCAAGGCACTAAAAGCAAGGGCAGATCTTTGGGTGTATTACTACAAATAACTAAAACACAATTTGATCGTGGAATTATATACAATCTCATTATAAAGGTTTTTTGTAGGTGGTTTTGAGCAGATTTTAAATATGTTAGGAATAGCATTATGAAATATAGACAGCTACACCTTATGTTTATTATGAGATATCGATTTCGGCTAATTTCAGGTCATCTTCAAGTCTCAAACAACAGGTGTTACTTATGCATTTTTCCAGTGGCACTCATAACCTTTAAGTGTTTACACACGCCGGCCGCGGTGGCCGAGGAGACTAAGGCGCTCCAGTCACGGTCTGCACGGCCACTACGGTCGGGGGTTCGAATCCCCCCTCGGGCATGGATATTTGTGCCGTCCCAGTTCGTAAGTAGTTCATTAGTAGTTTGTAAGTTTAGGGACTGATGACCCTGTAGTTAAGTCCCATAGACTATACAAACATTTGAACATTTTGTTTACACACGAGGTCTAACGTTGTTAATCGCGTTAGCGATGAAACCAGAACCCAGAATCTTTGCGTCTAAATGATAAATATATTGGTGTGATGTCTTATTTCGAAAAAACAGACATCACACCAACACATATATAGCTCTCGGTAAAGTGGTACGGTACGACGTCGTTACGTAGCACAGCACAGCCGACTGGAAACGCAGGAGAAGTGCAAACAACGTTCTCTCCTCAGAGGTATGATTAGGTTCTACGTAGACTTCTACAACATACAGTCTACACGGCGAAGATTACACCAAAAAATTTAACGTTTCGTCTACTTTAGCGATAGCAACCAAATTTTAAAATCGTGTCTACTATGTAATGATGTAGCAACACAAAACGCTTCAAGTCCAAAACTTCACTGATTTTAGAGTTCTGAATTTTTAATGTGTTTTTCATGTTATTATAGAAAAAACATATTTGGGACTCTCACTACAATTTTCATATGGCAGAATTTGTAGGTACATTCACAAGACATAAGACAACGGTTGTGTGCATTCATCTCATGAGAAATATCAATCATTTGTTTTCAGTGTTTACTTCAAATTTCTCTTTTAAGTTTCTTTAATTATTAGTACTTAAATGTGGTTATGAAATAAATAAATTACGTGTATATGTGTAGTCTTATACGGCCAAACTACTTAGATCATTGGTCGCTAGACTTACACACTACTTAATCTTACTTAAAATAACTTAGGCAAAGTACAAACAAACATACCTATGTCCGAGGAAGGACTCGAACCTCCGACCGGACCGGTCGCGCAATTTGTGACAAACATTACATGTTTGATAATATTAATGCATAGAAGTATGAAATCACGTCAAGACTACTTCCTTCAAAAATTTCGACAAAAAAAAGTTGGCACTGAGTTTAGAAAAACAAAATTCTGGTTTATTGGATTTTAACATTGTATCAAAAATTAAATGTTACTACAAGAGATAAAGCCATATAAATTTACGGGCACCATAACGTTTTCCCTTCTTGAGTAAATGAGCTGCTTCTTATAGTTTCAACACCTTTTTCTTGAATGTTCTGAATATAAATCTTCACACAGACTTTTTGAGGAGGAGAGTGATACGGATATCTGATTGTAAACCACTGCCTATTACCTTAGACCTTTTTGACTGTACTGAACAGTATTTCCGCGTATTCCGTAATTTATACAGTTAACAGGCAATGTAATTTATAACCAACTATTGGCTGCCAATTTCGCTTCATTTTTCCTGGAAGTCTTGCAACTTGTTTCTCCCTGTTGATTTATGCCAAGTTCGGAGTAAAAATGGTTCTATATGACAGTGATGGAAAATAGAATTTATCTTTAGCATTTTTCGGTGTGTGACATTCCCTTACACATTTCATATATTTCTTAGATGTATTTGTAATTCGAATACAGCCAAAAATCGTTTTGGGGTCTACGAATAAACGCTTTAAGTATTAAAATACTCATTGACTTATTATTAACGTTTTTTTAATTGAAGGTTGCATCTCCTATTAAAAAGCATAGTAGCTATTTTTAAAGAGATGGAAGTTGCGTGATAGTGGGGTTAACTACATAGCGGTCAATTACATCAACGTATCTGTGCAGGATGCCTAATATATTTATTGCTTGCGCAGGTGTCTTGATATGCTTAGTGTTCTGAATAATATGCTTTTAGGAGGTTGTTGTTGTTGTGGTCTTCAGTCCGAAGACTGGTTTGATGCAGCTCTCCACGATAACCTATCCTGAGCAAGCCTCTTCATCTCCACATAAGAACGGCAACCTACATCTGTCTGAATCTGCTTAATGTATCCATCTCTTGGTCTTCCTCTGCGGTTTTTACCCCACACACTTCCCTCCAACGCTAAATTCACAATTCCTTGATGTCTAAGAATGTGTCCTACCAATCTATCCCTTCTTTTAGTCAAGGTATGCCAGAAATTTCTTTTCTCCCCAATTCTGTTCATTACCTCCTCATTAGTTACGCGATCCACCCATCTAATCTTCAGCATTCTTCTGTAGCACCATATTTCAAAAGCCTCAATCCTCTTCCTGTCCGCACTGTTTATCGTCCATGTCTCACTCCCATACAAGGCCACACTCCATACAAATGCCTTCAGAAAGGACTTCCTTAGGCTTAAATCAATATTCGATGTTAACAAATTTCTCTTTTTCAAAAACGCTTTTCTACCCATTGCCATTCTGCATTTTACATCCTCTGTACTGCGACCATCATTTGTTATTTTACTGCCCAAGTAACAAAATTCATCTACATCCTTTATTGCTTCGTTATCCAATCTAATTCCTTCAGCATCACCTGATTTTCTTACACTGCACTCCATTACCCTAGTTTTACTCTTGTTAATCTTCATCTTATATGCACCTTTCAACACACTGTCTATTCCGTTTAACTGCTCTTCCAGGTCCTTTGCTGTCTCTGACAGAATTACTATGTCGTCGGCAAAACGCAAAGTTTTTAATTCTTCACCCTGAACTTTAATTCCTTCTCCAAATTTCTCCTTGCTTTCCTTTATAGCTTGCTCAATGTACAAATTGAATAACATTGGAGAAAGGCTACAACCCTGTCTTACTCCCTTCCCAACCACTGCATTCCTTTCATGCCCTTCAACTCTGACAACCGCTGTCTGGTTTTTGTACAAGTTGTAAATAACCTTACGCTCCCTATATTTTACTCCTGCTTGCTTCAGAACTTGAAAGAGTTTATTCCAATCAACATTGTCAAAAGCCTTCTCCAAATCTACAAAAGCTAGAAATGTAGGTTTGCCTTTTCTTAATCTATCTTCTAGGATAAGCCGTAAAGTGAGTATTGCCTCCCGTGTTCCTACATTTCTCCTGAACCCAAACTGATCTTCCCCGAGGTCGGCTTCTACCAGCTTTTCCATCCTTCTGTATATAATTCGTGTTAATATTTTGCAACCATGACTTATTAAACTGATGGTTCTGTAGTTTTCACACCTGTTTGCACCTGCTTTCTTTGGAATGGGGATTATAACATTTTTCTTAAAGTCTGAGGGTACTTCACCTGTCTCATACATCTTGCACAGCAGGTGAAACAATTTTGACATGGCTGGTTCTCCCAGAGACTTCAGTAGCTCTGAGGGAATATCATCTACTCCAGGGGCCTTGTTTCGACTTAGGTCTTTCAGTGCTCTGTCAAATTCTTCTCTCAGTACAGTGTCTCCTATTTCATCTTCATCTACATCCTCTTCCCTTCCTACAATATTGTCTCGAAGTTCATTTCCTTCATAGAGCCCCTCTATATACTCTTTCCACCTTTCAGCTTTCCCTTCTTTGCTGAGAACTGGTTGTCCATCAGTGTCCTTGATATTCATAGAGCTGTTTTTCTTATCTCCAAATGTTTCTTTTATTTTCCTGTAGGCTGTATCTATTTTTCCCCTATTTATACATTCTTCTATATCCTTGCATTTGCCTTCTAACCACTCCTGCTTAGCAATTTTGCACTTCCTGCCAATCTTATTTCTTAGTCGTCTGTATTCCATTTTGCCTGTTTCATTTACTGCATTTTTATATTTTCTCCTTTCATCGATTAAATTTAATATCTCCTGTGATATCCAAGGATTTTTTGCAGGTCTTGCCTTCCTACCTATTTTGTCCTCTGCTGCCTTCACTATTTCATCTCTCAATTTTACCCATTCCTCCTCTACTGTTTTATTTTCCCCTGTTTCTGTCAATTGTTGCCTAAAGCTTCCTCTGAAATTTTTAAGAACTTCAGGTTCCTTCAATTTATCCAAGTCCCATCTCCTTATTTTCCTACCTTTTTGTAGTTTCTTCAGTTTCAGCCTACAGTTCATAACCAACAAGTTATGGTCAGAGTCTATATCTGCCCCTGGGTATGTCGTACAATTTAAAACCTGGTTCCGAAATCTATGTCTTACCATTATAAAATCTATCTGGTATCTCCCGGTGTCTCCTGGTCTCTTCCACGTGTACAACCTTCTTTTGTGATTCTTAAACCAGGTGTTTGTAATAACTAAATTATGTTCTGTGCAAAATTCTACCAGGCGGCTTCCTCTTTCATTCCTTTTGCCCAGACCATATTCACCTACTATCTTACCTTCCCTTCCTTGTCCTACTACCGAATTCCAGTCGCCCATAACAATTAAGTTTTCCTCTCCCTTAATTGTCTGAATAATTCCCTTTAGCTCCTCATATATTTCTTCGATTTCCTCATCATCGGCAGAGCTAGTTGGCATATAAACCTGTACTACTGTTGTCGGTGTTGGCTTCGTATCTATCTTGACAATGATAATGCGATCACTGTGCTGGTCATAGTAGTTTACCCGCATTCCTGTTTTCTTATTCATTATCAATCCTACTCCTGTGATACCTCCAATTGATTTTGTATTTATAATCCTATACTCACCTGACCAGAAATCCTGTTCATCCTGCCACCGAACTTCACTAATCCCCACTATATCTAACTTCAACCTATCCATTTCCCTTTTTAAATTTTCTAATTTTCCTACTCGATTAAGGGATCTAACATTCCACGCTCCGACCCGTAGAATGCCAGTACTGTCTCTCCTGATGATCACATCCTCCTGAGTAGTCCCCGCCCGGAGATCCGAATGGGGGACTATTTTACCTCCGGAATATTTTACCCGAGAGGATGCCATCATCATATGTTCATACAGTAGAGCTGCATGTCCTCGGGAAAAATAACGGCTGTAGTTTCCCCTTGCTTTCAGCCGTTCGCAGTAACTGTGTGACAAAGCCACATTAGCTGATGTTACAAGGCCAGCTCAGTCAATCATCCAGACTGTTGCCCCTGTAACTACTGAAAAGGCTGCTGCCCCTCTTCAGGAACCACACGTTTGTCTGGCCTCTCCACAGATACCCCTCCGATGTGGTTGCACCTACGGTACGGCTATCTGTATCGTTGAGGCACGCAAGCCACCCCACCTCGGCAATGTCTGTGGTTCATGGGAGTGGTTTAGGAGGTATGACTGTGGAAAGTCATAGTCTTGTAGTAGGAGAGACTAACTCTCAAAAACATTATCACTATTAAAATACCTCTTTGTTTACAGGAGAAACACTCAACGGATTAATATGTAGTTAGAACAAGTCACTATATTGCTCTTCAACTTGCAAAGGGTTGTGCAATTTCACTGATTTTCGTGTTATGTTCACAGTGTGGAAACTTGACAACAGCAATGCTAGACTTCTTGGTGGGCCTGTACCCAGGAAAAGCGATTAGCCGCCCCAAGGGCCCCGGGTTCCGCGCAAGTGTCACTCCGCGCAAGTGTTCCAACCCCGCCGGCGTTTGAGGGGAGGTGGTGGTGGGGGCAGCCGCTACCTGCCGCCTGCTCTGGCCAGTTTAAAGAGCTGCTTCTGACCGCACCGCCATCATGGGTCATCTTACGGAACTGCTTCAGCACCCTCCCGCCCCGCACCCCTGACCGTGTGACCGGGCCCTTATGGAGGTTTCCCGTCTGTATATATTTGTCTGTGGTTTTACCCTCCCTCAATTTTTTTGAGACCGCGGGGCCTGGCAGCGGTAGCCGCTAATTGTGCAGTCAGGAACAGTTAATACGCTAGACTGCAGGACGGAAGGCGATACCAGTCTGGATGCTATTGAGTTTGCTATTGTCACTCACTGTGATGTATGTTTTATTATAATGACATAGTGCACCTGTGCACTGTAAAGTCTTATATAACAACTGATTAACATTACGAGATTATGGCCTTGTAAAATATTTTATTTGACCAGATGATGCTGACTTAGTTCAGCGAAACCGGTCGTCGTAAATAAAAATTGGTGATCAGCGATCTTGGCTTTTTACAATATTGCTAATTTAATCCGTACCAAAAGTTTCAAAGAGTTTAAAAATTTATAACGTGTAGGCTTTCACGGCCGGCGTCTTCAGTAATTAAAACTTCCGGCCTGAGAGGCCGTGGTCGAACAGTAAAAATTTCTTCCTCTGACGTTTCGTTGCCGGCTGCAAGCAACATCTGAGGTGAGTCGACTCACCTCAGATGATGTTGCCCGCAGCCGGCAACGAAACGTCAGGATAAGTAGTTTCTACTGTTCGACCACGGCCTCTCAGCCCGGAAGTTTTAATTACTGAGTTTAAAAATTTATTCAGTATTGCAATATTCGTGTTATGTGGATTCCTAGCCATTTGAGCTTTATTTGAAATTGTCAAAATCTGAATCATAAATACTAGGCCTACATTACAAATTCGAAAATTGTATTCGACTGGGAAAAGGTGGCGTGTTTAAATTTTGATGCTTAAAGTTTCTATTCTACAGTGGATCTTTTTGAGTTGGAGAAGGCAGGCGTTAGATAACTACGATACGAGGTGGTTTGTAAATGTCGAATGTGTGCAACTATTTTTCAGTACTTTTCCTTCAAATTACCTAAAATTAGTCTTCTAAGATATGTAAAGTTAAGTGGCATGTCTGTTACGCTGAATTCACTTGAAGTCGTTCAAAGTGTTTGTAACCTTCAGTGTAGCTACGGAATCATTAAGATTATGTAACAGATCATTCTTGCCTCCATTTGATAAAAAATAAATGTTAAAAAATGTTCAAATAACTGCAGAGATAGTGTACATACTCCGTAGCTACATACGGTTCACACACATTTGACTTTTTTATTGCAAAGAGCTACAAAGCAGAAATCCTGTCCATTCCCAGAACTTTTTGCTGTCGATCGATCCATGAAACTATTATTCAGTGCCGCCCATGGAGGTTAGAATGGATTCTAATGCCCTTGGCTGAATATAATTTTTACATAATAATAACTGAGGAAAGTACACACAATATAGCTCATTCTAAGACATTCGAGAAAAACCCGCATTGTAGCACTCAATTCGAAGAATTGCGTGGAATCTATTGCACCCTAGGAAATTGAAGCCTAATCTACTTCACCGCACTGACAAGCTATGTCGGACCGAGCGTGATCACTCATCGGGTGATTGCGTCTCACAATGCTTTGCGGTGCCACTATGAACGCGTCGGGCCTGGTGGTCTTGGGGTAAATTGTTCGACTGGAAAGCAAAGGGCCGCGGGTTCGAAACCCGGTCTGACCTCCGAATTTTTCAGTCTGCGCTTTAACCCATCATTCACCTCTCAAAGATGTGAGGAGTCGCCAGAAACGACACGTGCCGCGGTGGAGTAGCCGAGCGGTCTAAGGCGCCTCGCCGCGGAGCGCGCGGTTGCTCGCCGTCGGAGGTTCGAGTCCTGCCTGGGGGGCGCGCGCGCGCGCGCGCGCGCGCGCGCGCGTGTGTGTGTGTGTGTGTGTGTGTGTGTGTGTGTGTGTGTGTGTGTGTTAGGTTAGTTTACCTAGGTTTAAGTAGTTTGTAAGCTACGGACTGATGACCACGCAGTTTGGTGCGATTGATTTAGAGACATTTGAACATTTGAAACATGTGGTTTGGATTCCACGCTAAGCTGTAGGTCCCCTTTCCACGGTTGGATAACTGGGGTAGGCTAGGGACACGCAAGTCTCCGAAGTGGCGTCCAACTGAAAGATTTGCAACATGCTAATGTTCAATGTTAAAATGTTTGTACATCTATCGGACCAAACTGCGTGGTCATCAGTCCGTAGCTTACAAACTACTTAAACGTAGGTATACTAACCTAAGGACACACACACACACACACACACACACACACACACACACACACACCCATGCCCTAGGGAAGACTCGAACCTCCACGGCGAGCAACCGCGCGCTCCGCAGCGAGACGCTTTAGACCGCTCGGCTACTCCACCGCGACCATGCCAATGTGCCACACGAAATTATTATTATTACTGTGAACGCAGCCTTTTCAAGTCCCTACTGCGTTGCAATGTCCATGTTATTTGATTACACTATCAACCAGTTCAGCCACCGTCACTTGCTATCCGCCGAACCTGCACCGCTATGCTCCTGCGGTGAACTGCTGACAGTGCGACATGTTTTACTGACTTGTGTTCATTTTAATCACCTCCGTGTAGCCCTTCACTTTCCGTCTACTCTGGAGGAAATTTTAGCTGATGACACACGAGCAGCTGCTCGAGTTTTGCGTTTTATCACCTTTGCCAACTTATCCAAGGATATTTAACCCCTTTCATTGTCTTTTATCTTTCGTTTTTAGCCTGTTGTTGCTGTTCTGACAGTCACCATTTTTTTAATGAGATCATAGCGAATCTATGTTCTTGGCTGGGCGCTAATGACCATAGAAGTTGTGCGCCCTAAAACCACAACAAAAAAAAAAAAAAAAAAACCACTATCAACCAGCAGCTTAGATAAACTCCAACTAAATCGGTATTTAGAACATCACGCAGAGGCATGTCCCAATGACCAGACGCCGCAACTCTCATTGCAGTCAACTTCATCTGCAGTGATTCTAGCTAGTTGTCTTCCATTCTTTGAATTAATTAATGCGTGCATTCATTCATTCATTCATTACGCGTGAGCTGCAGTGGAATGGCCTAGCGCTTTAAGGCGCTTTGTTGCGGAGCACACGGTTGCTCCCTGTCGGAGGTTGTAGTCCTCCTCCGGGCGCTCTCTCTCTCTCTCTCTCTCTCTCTCTCTCTCTCTCTCTCTCTGTCTGTCTGTCTGTCTGTGTGTGTGTGTGGGGGGGGGGGGGTGCGCTTACGTTACTTAGTAAGCCTAGGGACTGAGACGCACAGTAGCCATGTCGCATAGATTTCCAAAACCGTGATCCTCCGCGCTACCTGGCGCGTGGCGGTGACTTCCGGCAGGCAGCAGGCTTCCCGCCAGGCGCTGACTCAGTGAGTTGCCGGACGATCAACCTGTTGCAGGCTGCCGCGACCCAGTTGCTGGTGGCACCTGGTGGTGGCAGCGGCAGCGGCAGTGCGTGTCCTTGGCGCCGCGCCTAAGAATAGAGCGCGGGTTGACGACCAGTGGGCGCCATGCTCCGGGCCGCGGTCAGCACGCACGCGGCTGCAATTCCTTCTCCCCAACAGCCCGTTTGGCGGGCCGGCCCGAAAATTACTTCTGCCCTCAGCTTCTCTCCACTTCACGTTCTACTCGACTCGTGAAGAGCAGCGCGCGCGCAGAGAGAGAGAGAGAGAGAGAGAGAGAGAGAGAGAGAGAGAGAGAGAGAGAGAATTGTCCTGTAGAATCTGCAGTGATTTTTAACCTGTGGGCCGCGATCCCCATGGGGTCAAGGTCTTGTACGGGAGTCGCGGTCAGAGGAGTTATTTGCACCATAAAACAGTGCACGTCTGGATACTTTGGGTTCCGCAGTATCAAAATTGCCTAAGGGAAATTTACTTTATAAGAAAATTACGGAATTCCTTGTTATCAATTCAGATTTCAATAAAACAATATTTTACAATAAATACGCCACGTTCACGAATAAACTAAAAAAAATAAACCAACTGTTTTCAGGAACCAACTGATGCTTAAATTAAAGAGGTAAAGAAAGAAAACTCCTTTAGAAATTGACATTACTTGACATCGCAGGTTGTGGAGGCGATCAGATAAAAATCTTCAAAAGTGAAAAGTCAAGATCGCGAAATAGTTATTTTATGACGACCTGTTTCATTTACAATTTGGCCATATTTAAAAAAATGGAGATTAAATAGTACGTGCAACATAGCACTTACTCTACATAAGTTAAAACAGCAGCAGCTTGTAAGAGACTAAGTCCTATGTTGCACAAACGCGTATAATTTTATATGACCAGATGATGGTGGCATAGCCTACTGAAGCCGGTCGTCATAAAATGTTTCCCGATCTTGGCTTTTTACTTTTGAAGATTATAAATTCTTTAGAAATTTCCTATACATTGGGACTTACAGAGCATAAATCGCTGCCCAATCTTACCGGCAACGTGAAATCTTCGTCATGAAACACACATTTTTCTGTAGAAATTCCTATAAAAATAGGACAATTCTGAGAAATATAGTAAAAATTCAGCCTACACTGCAGAATACTGTACCCATTTTTTTTTACAAGAATGTTTTTTCAGCGTAAGAAAATATAAACTTCGCATTCTTTGAATTCACACACATAGTTGTTACAGTATACCGAGGGCGGGATATGGGAGAGGAGTCACCAGAATATTTTTACTTCGAAGAGGGGTGGGGTAGGGGGTTCGCGAACTCGAAAAGGTTTGAAAACACCGGTGTAAACCATGGGTGGGCAACGGGTGACAAGCGTGCTGCATCCGGATAGACTGGTTTCCGTCCTACCCACAGAAAAAATTATTGGGGATATGGTTTACCAGTATAGTTGTGCGTATAACAGTGCTGCCAAGTGACACAGCCACCCAGAGAGATCTTCAATGACGATATTATATAATATACCGGTGACGGGCAATGGTCCTTTCGTTAGTGCGGAGGAATAGTTTCAAAACTAAGAGTTTGCGTACTGTGGGCAAGATAAAACTGGGAATTTGGGTCTGACGGGAGGCGTGCATGGGTAGTCCTTGCAGGTGCGGTGATCACTGTGTCCCCAGTGTTGTAGTGGTCAGCGCAACTGCCTAGAAAGCAGGAGACCCGGGATCGAATCCCGGCTGGGTACACGCTTTGCCCATTCGCAGTTGTCATGTATTCTGTGAATGTGTTTATAAACCTATTGAACCAGACTGCTATGGCCATAAGTCGCTAGACTTAGTCTACTTAAATTCACAGTAAGGACGCCAAGCATACCCATACCCAAGGGACGACTCGAACCTCCGTCGGGAACGGCCAACCAGTCCAGAGCGTGACGCCTTAGATCACCTGGCCATTCCGCGTGGGGACGGGTAATGCTTCTGTTCAACGGCCGCGACGGTGTCTCCAGACTAATCTGATCACCATGACGATGCGAGCAGAATTGGGATTCATCGTAAAAATGTTATAGCATTCGATTGTCCACATCCGTCGTTAATCGCATCAGTGCCGGGGCAAAACGCCTGTTATTGACTCAGTGGTAAACTCCACTCTGCTGTAAATGAGGTCGAACAGTCGCGATGACATTGATTGCTGAGCAACAGACCGAATTAACTGTACACATTTCGAATGTCGTAGTGATTTATTTATTTATTCGTGTCAAAGGCATCAATTACTAGTTAATTGCGAGAAAGCAATAAAAGTGCCTGGACAGTAGGCATTAATATTTTATACGAAGACGATGAATTAGTAATTCGTTTTCTCCCAGAAGTGGCCCAAGTTCAAGGCATTAAAGTTAGCATACAATGCATAATTATATAAACAATTATCAATACATTTATATTTCTACAGAGTAACGGTCATTAACTTGAATTGTTTTTGCCCAGACACGGACTACGTCCAAGGCATTAGAGTTGGTCAGTCTTCATTCTTCTTCAGTGCATGATGTCGGGCACAATGGCAGTTGCGGAGGTTGAGGGTCCACTAATGTATCCCCATTTTTGGAGGCTTACTTTACACCACCCAACACCCGTTCGTAGCCTGTTGAGGGACTTCCAGGCAAACGAGCTCTCATTATGACCGGGAGGTAACTCTTCTTTAGGTTTTCTACAGCCTAGAGGAGCAATTTTTACTCTTTTTCCACATGTCTCTCTTGGTTTGTGTTGTTGTTGTTGTTGCTGCTGTTGCTGACATAGACTTCCACAAAACAATTTTTACTGGATTTCAAGCATGTTCCGCTTGCCCAGCAGCTTCACGCCTGATGTCGGGCGGAGCTATTCCTGCCAGCTGATACAGCTGCTCCCCTGTGGTTGGTCTCAGGCAGCCAGTGATCATGCGACCCTTCGCATTCAAAACAGTGTCCACCTGCCTAGCGTGGCAGGAATTCCTCCAGACGTGCGCTGGATAGCACAACGCCACAGCTGAAGTCCGAATAGTGGCTGGCTGTGCTCCCGTTACATCCCCTTGGTTTTCGTATCGTATTATTTCCTGCAGATACTTTCATGTTGGTAGTATGAGAAAGCATTTTAAAGGTTAAAGTCCGATCTAAGGTCACCCAAAGATACTTTGGGGAAAAGGAATGCTGAAGTTGAGAGGCATTCCATGAAATATTTCGTCCTTGGTTGGCCTGTCTTTTTAGATGGAAAGCATAGACTTGCGTTTTTGAAGTAATTTATACTGCAGCAGTCACTTTTTACTAATATTTTTATTAGCACCATACATGGCGACCTTCAACTAATGACAAACTGAAAAGCAACAATACCAATTTCTCTAAAAAAATCTCCAGCGTTGAATGCATTTTTCATTAAAATGTAAAATTGATGATGTAACTTTGATTGAATAATTCTTTAAAATGTAGCAACATCTGTTTTAACACATGCTATCTACATATGCACATTTTATGACACATTCAAATTTTTGTTTGTAAATCTATCGGACCACACTGCATGGTCATCAGTCCGTAGCTTACAAACTACTTAAACTAAGGTAAACTAACCTAAGGACACACACACACACACACACACACACACACACACACACACACACACACACACACACACCCCTGGGAGGACTCGAACCTCCGAGCAGCGAGCAACCGCGAGGCGCCTTAGACCGCTCGGCTACTCCACCGCGGCTATGACATATTCACTGTAAATATTGATGTAAGTAGGTTATCTTAGCAACTAAGGATCTTTGTACAGTGTAAACATCTAATACAAAATGTCTGCATGTGGTGTATACATAACTGTTCTTGTGTTGTGTGTGCCAGATAACAAGATTACCAACAAAATTGTAAGTAAATACAACACTACAATAATCCAGAAGCTATAGTCACAAAGCATAATAGTAAGCTGTATCTTCCTGAACAGGTTAAAATGTCCAACCACAATCTCACTGGCTCCCACAACACAAAACATAACTAAACTATAATGAACCAGTAACTGTGAAATGCACCTGATGATGGCAGCTTGCTGCCGAAACGCGTCGTGCTAATAAAAATATTAGTAAAAGTGACTGCTGGAGTACAAATTATTTGAAAAAGTTTATAATACAGTCGCAGACCTCAAAACAATCCACATAACTTGGATAAATTTATGACTTGCGTTTTGTTAGAGATAGGGCTCAGATTTTTTTAAAAATACTGTTCTAGTTCTTTCAATGCTGCAGACAGGTTATTTTCAGCGACATGGAAATCCTTTTCATGGGTGGCCATGCGAGATCACCTGCGTATAGAAAACTTTTGGTGAATGATAGTAGTTGATCATTCGTACATATATTAAAGAGTATAGGGGTAACCAATTTATTTGTAGTCTCCATCTACTGCACCGTCCTTCAAATCCCACAAAAATCTTCTAATGGAGATGGTGATTAAGATGGTGGGAAGGAGCCTCCCCGCAGGGTGTGCATATGTTTCAATCACATCCTGGCGTCTCCTGGTAACGGCATAACAACCGCCTAAACTAGAGGTCGGCAAGTAATCGTAGATGGGTCCGAATACTTTTGAAAATTTATATCGAGGCCCAGATGTAAAACCGCATGTCCTTATTAATTTTTTATTTTAATTTTCACTCACAAAATAATATGAAATACAATAGATATGAAATAATAATGTACAAACAATCCAGAAAAACTTTATTATTGGCTATTTATTTTGATTTTCACTCACAAAAAAATATGAAATAAAATGGATACACTTTTATTGGAAAGTCCAGAAACAAGTCATACATTATACATACTGTTCTTAATTTTCTCTAAGAAAGTACGAAATATCGAAATATAATTGTGGGTACAAGTATTAAAAAAAATCCATAGGAATATTACTTTTGCGGTCTTGAGCAAGTTCTTTTATGATCTCGTATGGAGCTGCTTCTGTTAATGTCATCCAAGTGTTCGACCGTTAGTCTTGAGCGATAATTATTCCCCCAGAAATTCATTTTAGAAAATTAAATTTCACAAATATATGTGCAGACAAACGAAGCAGCAAGATAGAACGATATTTTTCAATTTTTACGGCACCTGTTGGCTCCAAATTCTTCAGTGGATACAGTTTTATAAGTTTTCAAGGAATCGTTTTCCTGTATGTCTATGTCCATTTGGAGTGAAGGCTTTGAAAGGTGGAACAACCTCGCAGCCACAGTCGTCTACTCTGCTACAGGAGAAACCTCAAAAGTTTATTTTAAAAATCGTGACAACTTTTCTATTCGTGAAAAAACTTTGAATCTTACTGCAAATACCTTCTTAAGATCTACCAAGAAATTCGATATGGAAATGTCTGAAACTTACGGAAAAGTCTATTTTAAAATAATTTTTATATTAAACAATTGTTGCAAAAGAAGAAATTCTTGACTTAAAGCGTCTCTTTCAAAGAACCAAGCTTGCGATGGAATGATGATACACTTTCAAAATCACAGAGTAATTCCCAATTTCCTTGTAGCTCGGTGTTATCTACAGAGAAATTGTTTTTAAGTAATTAATGTAATTCGAGTATGTTACACTTTGAAAATACTTTTGGCGGTGCGGCTTCTGGCCTTCCTCGGTCAGGACGTGGACCGCGGTCCGCTAGTTTCGGACCGCTGGCCTAAACCTTCAAAGGCGTCAGTGTAGTGATGTAACGAGGTGGATGCAATCCGTACCGTGGATCCGTCGTGCCGTCCTGCATCCAGAGATCCGTGTTCCCCACCACTGTTACCTCGTTACGTCCGACCCAATGACCGATTTCTTTGTCGGGCCTGGTGGTCTTGAGGTAAAGTGCTCGACTGGAAACCGAAGGGTGGCGGGTTCGAAACGCGGTCGGACCTCGGATTTTTTCAGTTTGCACTTTATCCCATACTTCACTTCTGAACGATGTGGTTCGGATTCCACGTTAAGCTGTAGGTCCCCTTTCCCCGGTTGGATATCTGGCGTTCGCTAGGGACACGCAAGTCGCCGAAGTGGCGTCCAATTGAAAAAGTTGCACCAGTCCAATGAGCCACACGAAAATTATGTATTTACCGATTTCTTTGAAGCATAATCCCTACGGGCAAGTATTATTCGTCAGATGAATTCTGAAACGTGCTCAAAGACGATCGGTTGTCTTCCAGCAGGCAGAATCAATTCCAGTAATTCTACACACCCGATAGTTCTCCTTTATACAGCGCTCGCTGAAATACTAATCCTGTACTTATTCATCGCCGTAAACTCATACTACCAATTTCATCTGATTCGGACGTTTTTCTTAGGATACTGGATTCGACGGCCAGCATTGGAGTTGGTAGCGTTTGATAGGGATCTTAGTCAGCTGAAAGGCGACATCCGCGATAAAAGAAGGTGCAGATCGATCGATGGGTGACCCTGCCGGCTGCTCGCGGATCTGAGTGGCTGGGCGGGGGCGCTGCTGGCGTGGTCGGGGCGGTGCGTGCCACTGCGTGGCTGGATCAATGGGTCGTCGCCCGCACGCCGTGGTGCCCCAGTTTCGGCCTGCCTGCTGTGGTAACTGGGTCACCGCGAGGTAAATGGACGGCGCGCTCCCTCGCGAATTGCAACCGTCTCGCTATTGATCGCCACTGCGTGCTGAGAACACTGCCTGGCCGCCATTGGCATTCAGTGTCATCGCGACTGTTCTTCATTTCAGCAGAGTGAAGTTTACCATTGAGTCAATAACAGGCAGATTCGCCCCAGCACTGATGCGATTAACGACGGATGTGGACAATCGAATGAGGCTAATATTTTTACGATGAATCCCAATTCTGCCTGCACCGTCATGAGGATCAGATTAGTCTGGAGACTCCGTCGGGGCTGTTGGACCGATGCATTACTCGTCCCCGCGCGGAATGGCCACGTGGTCTAAGGCGTCACGCTCTGGACTGGGTGGCCGTTCCCGCCGGAGGTTAGTCCCAAGTAGACTGTAAAAGCTGTGCGTGTGTTGTGGATGTTGAACCTATCGTTAAATCAGACAACAAATTGTTCATTAACACAGCAATTTGGTTTAATTATGGCCATGATATTGATGTATATACTATTAAATAAGAGACAGTGCATTAAACTGATTATGTGCGCAACGGATATTTTAAACAAAGAACAACTGTGACAAGTCACCATTTGAAACAGACACTGACTATATTCAAAATTTTTGACTGCGAGAAAGATATTAAAAAACCACAAATCACTTTCTTAATGCTTGACTGTGAGAATTTTATGCAGATCAGTTTCTAATTATTGAAATTTAGTATCATAGTCAATTAACTATCATTTACTAGGCACCAACAACGAAATCTGTTCAACAATATTATTAAAGTCAATACTGCACTTTAAATCCACTAATAACTAATTATCAAGTGAAGGAAGTAGGTTACTTTTCTAACTACGTAAATGAAACAGGAAAGAAAGGTCAAGTTACTTATTATTAATAATCAGCATTACATTACCTACATAATACAACTTCTGACTTGCTGGCAAAGCAGCCTCTGCTCTACATCGGAGCCATACACACAACTCAACCGCTCTCTAAGCGAGCTGAACCACAAGTGCTACTCTCTCTCTCTCTCTCTCAGTGCGAGCTACAATGCTATGCAATACATGATCTTTGCCAAAGATGAAACTTCACAGTACACATATCGATACATACAGTAGAAGCGATATTATACATTTTCTTGCAAGCAAGTTACTCGATACAAAACAGGAGGCACAATATTGGACATTTTCTTACAAAAATAATTTTTTTTATAGACACGTTTCAACTGTAAGATTGGTCCAATAGTTTTACAAACATATTCACAGAATATATGACAACTCCGAATGGGCAAAGCTGAAAATGTGTACCCAGCTGGGAATCGAACCCGGGTCTCCCGCTTTCTAGGCAGTTGCGCTGACCCCTACACCACTGGGAACACAGTGATCACCGCACCTGCAAGGACTACCTAAGCACGCCTCCCGTCAGATACAAATTACCAGCTTTACCCTGCCAACAGTACTGAAACTCTTACTTTTGGAACTATTCCCCATAAGAGTATGGGCCACAAACTTGCCCACCCTTCCCCCGTCCACCCTAACAAAATTATCATGTCCGTCACATATATATTCATTCCGTCGTTGAAGATGGCTTTGGGTGGCTGTGTTAGTTGGCAGCACTGTAATACGCACAACTGTACGGACTATGAAACCATATCCCGAGTAATTTGTTTCTGTGGGTAGGACCGAAACCAGTCTCTAACCGGTTGCGGCACGCTTGTCGCCCGTTGCCCACCCATGATTCAGATAGAAAGCTTCTCGCCAGTGTAAAACTAGAAAAGCTCGAGATTCTATACAGAATCGAACTACCACAATAAAGCACTGCGTCAAACGTTTGACTATCTTACAAGAGAGTTAAATTACTAATTTGATTTTAAACAAATAATTGAGAAAATAGCACTGGAGTGTTTTACGGCCCGAATTAGGTTTTCATGCAGTTTTATGATTTCTTTGCACATTTCCGACAAACAGAATAAAATATGAATGTTAAACTATGGACGATTACGATTCTATTGTCATGATTATCTTTGCACTCGACGCGTAATACTCTCTGGCCACATTTTAAGAAACAGCCAAAATTATTTGATATTTGAGTTTAGCTCTGACAAACATACTTTTACATCTTTAAACTATTATTTTAATCTCTCTTGCATATTTTCTTTATCATTATCTACCACAACCGAAGCTAATTATTCTATGTCAACAAGTTAAAGCATAACATGTTAAACACGTTAAAATAAAAAAAAAACTGGGGTAATGGCACATACAGCGACTGAGTTCCGCTTACTGAGGAGTCAGTAAGTCAGTGACAGTTCACTGGCTGTGTGTGTGTGTGTGTGTGTGTGTGTGTGTGTGTGTGTGTGTGTGTGTGTGTGCGCCATTACTCACAGTTTTTAAATTTTGACTTGTTTATTAACTAGTAGACATGTCTAAAGCATTTGGATCTGTTTTATTTTATGATAACTTTCTTGTGATTTACGTGACCATTCCCTGCCAAGGTTTTCAATAAGAAACCAAATAAATGCAACTGGTTTGCGGTTATTTGTCTACAAATTGATACTATTGTACCATCTCTCAACTGAAGGCTAATATCATCAGTACATTTACTATTCCATTATGCAGGTAGAGTCAGTTATATAAGTGTATAATATCTGTAAAATATAAAGACGTAATAAATGGAAACGTCACGCCTGATGTTGGAGTATTAGTGCACCCTAATATAAGCAGAAGGTTGTTTTTCAAGCGTCTATGTGCCGTATAGTACATGTATTTTGCAGATGTATTTACTGATATATATGTAGTTACAGTCTGCAAAGTTTGTTGCAAATAGTGTTAGTAATTAAGACTCAATGAACTGAAACGTAATGACAGATGAAGTTTGACAGCATGTAGTTAGCGTCTAATTTTTCTTTTCATCGCTTTGTGATGAGTTTCAGCTAGAAAAATCTTCTTAATGGTTTCAAATAATATGTGAAGTTTATTGGAAGTAGCTTAGTTTCACGTAACGGATCACCAAAGTTGGCTTATTTGAGCACAGTCAAGTTAAAGACAAATTGTGTAGTCTTAATAATTAATAAAATTTAAATATAAATTAAGAAACCCTGAGACGGTTTTTCGTCTCGAATATGTCCAAGACATGGAAGATAAAGGTGATGCGGCCGGGAATCGAACGCGGACCTCTATGCTTACTAGGCAGACGTCTTACCGTTAGACCACTACACCACGATTAAGGCGCCTCGGAATAGTGCAAGTACGACTTCCCTCCCGGCTGCATTAGAAATTTTACTTCATTGATCACCTTTAATTAACAAAATGCTTTTGAATCTAAGAGTCCAAGCTGCCAGGGTTATCAGTCCCTAGAATTTACTTTAAACTAACTTGAACTTACGCTTAAAAAAGAAAAGAAGAAGAAGAAGAAGAAGAAAAAAAAAAAGCCCGCGCACACGTGCGATGCGGATCTGACAAGGAGACGGCGTGACCTAGAAAAATCGATCCGAAGTTTCTTAGGTGCCTTATGAGTGTAAAATGTTAGTCCATTGCCGAGCCACCGTGTGGCCTACATGGATAGGGGTCGGATTCTTACGGCAGAGGTCTCGGGTTCGATTCCTCCTCCGGCACTTTTCTTCTGTTTCATTTTCTATTGTTATTCCAACAATTATTCAGAAAGTTTCCCAAACCAACATTACCTTTAACAAACTAGTTACGATATTGAATAAAAATTTTCCTCTTTGTCCAAGAACACAATTCATGCCGGCGGGTTTTTCATTGTAACTTATATGAGCAGAAATATTGGGTTTTTAATCAGAATAACAAAGTCTATAGGGAAACATTCGATTTTTATTCATATAATAATTATAAACAAAAACTGCAGTGGTAATTATCATAAAACAAACAAAGGAATAATTTTTGCGACGTATTGCACAACATATAAGAGCGTGAATTAATTCTTCTTTAGTTACGAATGTTTTTCACCCAAAATATCCAAAGTATTATTGTTGTTGTTATTATTATTATTATTATTATTATTATAAAGTTCTCCGGCCAATAACATAGCATCGCAAGAGATTTCTTCTGAAGATGTCGATGCAATTAAATTATTTTCCGTCAACAGCTTTCCATAATACACCACTACGTCCTTCAATCGTAATTTTGATCGAACACTATCAATGGATTCTTCGGGAATTTCTTCTCCCATTCTAGATGAGCCAGCAACTTCTTCAGCCGACATGTTTAACCACGGATAGCAATAAGTCATTGAAATTTGAAACAGGCACGTCTATTCACGACGAAATCGAGAAACAAACTGCCGTTTACTTCTCACGGCTCGCGCACAGTCCTATGCGCAAATGACCGTTATAATCTCAATGGGACCCTTAAAGCCCCCTTTAAACTTTGAAACTCCACAAAACGAAATACAACAACGAGCACGAATATTTTTCAGTGACTGAAAAAATTTTACTTTCTTGAGCTGAAATGTTTTTTTAAAAATAATGTAGGCTTGAGAAACTTTTTGAATAATTGGTGGAATAACAAAACAAAATGAAGAAGGAAAAGAGAGAGCCGGAGGAGGAATCGAACCCGAGACCTCTGGCAAGAGACCTAAGCCTCTAGGCCAGACGGCGGCGCAGCAATGTACTAAGATTTTATACTCAATAAGGCACCTAAGAAACTTCGGATCGATTTTTTTTTAGTTATTTTCCGAGTAGTCCGTCCTAATATTTTGGCAACGGGAGGTGTTACATCTACATACATACTCCGCAATTCACAGTAAGGTGCGTGGCGGGGGTACACTGTACCACTACTAGGCATTTCCTTTCCTATTCCACTCCCAAATTGAACGAGGAAAAAAAGAATGCCTATATGCCTCCGTACGAGCCCTAATTTCTCTTATCTTGTCTTTGTGATCTTTACGCGAAATGTATGTAGGCGTCAGCAAGATCGTACTGCACTCAGCTTCAAATTCCAGTCCTCTAAATTTACTTAACGGAAATTCACGAAAAGAACGTCGTCTTTCTTCCAGCGATCCCCAATTGAGTTGCCGGAGCATTTCCGTGACAATCGCGCATTGGTCGAACCTACCGGTAACAAATCTAGCTGCTCGCCTCTGAACCGCCTCTATGTCTTCCTTCAAACCGATCTGCTGCGGGTCCCAAATACTTGAGCAATACTCAAGACGTGGTCGTACAAGCGTTTTATACGCGGTCTCCTTTACAGGTGAAGTACATCTTCCCAAAATTCTCCCAATAAACCGAAGTCGGCTGTCTGCCTTACACACAACTGTCCTTACATGCTCGTTCCATTTCATATCGCTCTGCAATGTTACGCCTAGATATTTGAACGACGCGACAGCATCAAGAAGCTCACTACTAATGCTGTATTCGAACATTATAGGATTGTTTTTTCTACTCATGCGCATCACCTTACATTTTTCTACATTGAGAGCTAGCTGCCATTCTTCGCACCAACTAGAAATTTTGTCTAAGTCAACCTGTATGCTATTACAGTCAGTTACAGACGACACCCTCCCATACAGCACAGCATCATCAGCAAACAGCCGCAAATTACAACTTACTCTGTCCATCAGATCATTTATATAGATAGAAAATAATAGCGGTCCTATCACACTCCCCCGGGGCACGCCTGACGATACACTCGTCTCTGATGAACACTCGCCGTCGAGAACAACGAACTGCGTTCTATTACTTAGGAAGTCTTCCAGCCAGTCACAAATCTGTGAACCTATTCCATAAGCTCGTATCTTCGTTAGCAGTCTGCAGTGTGGCACCGCGTCGAACGCCTATTTGAAGTCGAGAAAAACACAATCCGCCTGTTGCCCTTCGTCCATGGCTCGCAAGATGTCATGTGAGAAAAGGGCACGCTGAGTTTAACATAAACGATGTTTCCTAAACCCGTGCTGATTCATGGAAAGAAGCTTTTCCGTTTCAAGGAAATATACTATGTTCGAACTGAGAATATGCTCCAAAATTCTACATGAAACCGATGTCAACGATATTGGCCTGTAATTGTATGGGTCAGTTCTCTTTCCTTTCTTATAAACGGGAGTCACCTGCGCTTTTCCAATCACTAGGAACTTTGCGCTGAATTAAAGATTAGCTATAAATGCAAGCTAAGTAGGGGGCCAATGCCGCAGAATAGTCTTTGTAAAACCGAACTGGTATTCCATCCGGACCAGCAGACTTTTTCGTATTTAGCTCTCTCAGCTGCTTCTCTACACCGGAAATACCTATTGCTATGTCCCCCATTTCGGAATTAGTACGTTGATTAAATCATAGTTTATTTGTGCGGTCCTCCTGCGTGAAAGATTTCTTAAAGGTTAAATTTAGAACTTCAGCTTTCCCTTTGGGTTCCTCTTTCACCATACAAAATTTCGGTCAAATCCCTGACCCTCACGGTCGTGCCGTCTCCTTATCAGCCCTGAAGACGTCCACAACAGAGCTCTGTGGAGAAGACGTAGCGGAAGAGCTGACCCCAAGTAATGGGAAAAATGCTAGGAAAGAAGAAGAAATTTTTTTTTTTTACTACTTCCTCGGAGGGTTTGCTGTGGCTTATCTGGGATTTGGGCAAGGCTGTAAAGCAAGGACTGGCGTGGGTTTCGGATGGATGTGTAGCGATGTGCTTCCTCCGGAAGCATCAGACGGAGGCAGTGCATCCGGAAACGCGGCAGACGGCGTAGCGGCTCTATTTGAGTCGAGATGAGCGCCAGGAATAGGCGGCCAGGCACGCTCTCTCTCTCTCTCTCTCTCTCTCTCTCTCTCTCTCTCTCTCTCTCTCTCACACACACACACACAAACACACACACACACACACACACACACACACACACACACCTTTGCCGGCGGTGCCTTTCTAAGCGCGCCATGTCTCGCCTAAGCCGATTATTCCCCCGCCTACGCCGGCTTTAAATGAAACGCAGCTTTACATAATAGTCCTTTGCATATTCTCCCAGAAAAAGGCTACTGCGCATTTCTTCAGAGGCACGCTTCTTAATGAATTCTCCGTGCAAAATGCAGGAAATAACAGCGACACTGTAAAGGACAATATTCTTCACACTTGACACGGAGCATGACACCTTTTACTGAAAATGTTCTTCACGCGCGAGTATCGCAAAACATACAGTTCAAGGCTACTGGACCTCATCCAATACCTACACGTTCTGCCATGTAACTAGTTCCTCTTCTAGAAGCCTGCCCTAATGATCACAATGTCGACGAGCCGTTTATCTTCCTCCCTCCCTCCTTCCTTCCTCCTTCTGGAAGTCAACATTTCGCCGCTGAAGGAACGAAGCGATGAAAATCCAAAAATCTTCAGGTCATTTACGTTCACAAGAAGAGTCATCAAATAGACAAACGTACAACATTAACCCTGTGTCGCTCACATTACTGTAGAACTTTGAACCACATTTAATGCTCACATACTATGATTTTTCTTGAGATCGAAGATGTACAGGATAGGAATCGACGTACACAGTTTGTGTGACTTGCGATTAACTTCGGGTGTTCCTCAATATACAAATATAGAACTATTACTATTCAATATACATAGATAACGTTCCAAACTTCATGACACTGTTCACAAATAATTTTTGAATTTTCTTTTCCCGCTTATTATAAGGTTCATATAAACAGAGTCGCTGTCAAACATATATTATTCATTACTGGTTTCAGCGTTCTTTGCCACTATTTTGAAATAATACATCAAAATATATACAAAATTCCTTACAAAAGCAAAACATTGTCTTATATATCATTTTGTTCTGTAAAAGTGTCTACATTTTTGTCTACCACAAGCAGTTACTTATATAGAACAAAAAGCGTTTTTTACACCAACATAAAACTAGTGAGAGAATCATACGATGAATCTTCAGCAACAGTAGCCCACCTTTAGAAATAGCGGTTTCCGCATTTCGCGTTCTACCAACAGTGTTGCTCCTCACAAGGGAACATCAACTCTAACTCATATTTTCTCGAGAAAAAATACATGAGCTAGATGTCAATTCCAGAAATCGATATCACGTGAAAATTCGGGCCATTATTCAGATACTACGTAGTTACGGCCTCCGCAAAGTACAGCTTTACAACATTCGCGCGCTCGGGTTGTACCTCACTCGGCTGGGTTCACTGCGGCCGCTTAATGCCCGAACGCGAAGTGCTGTGCAATGAAGGACAACAGCGAGTCCCCCCAAATGTGAAATTTGAAAAGCTAGGAAAGTGGAGGAGGAAATAATATTACAAAATGAAACACATGTACTGTAACTCTTTAAAGTTTAATCCACTTCAATAGTGTCAGCTGTAGATATAACAAAATGTGCATAAAAGGTGTTGAAAATTAAATTACGTTACACTACTTCTTGAAAAACCGTCTCATTCGTTTCTACTGCAGTTGTGACGCGCTGTATAAAACGCAAACAGCTCGTTTTCATCGTATCATCGACGTCTTCCTTTTTTAAATCTGCACCGAACGTCAACCCGCTATTTTCATCCATATCCAGCACGCTTTCTTCAGTGCAATTGTCTATCATACCTGCAACACAATTGAAAGATATGAGGAAAAGCATAAAGAGAGCGCCACGTATTTTCTTTCACCGTGTATAGTACGTCTAATAAGTGCAAATGATTATGCTTACCGGTGACGACATTAAAGAGCTCTAATTCTTCGACATTTAATCGTTGCAGATTAGTCACCACTGCTTACCGCTCCTGGAGATGTCGCGCGGCAGTCTGTGGGTTAATTTACATCGCGAACACAAACCTGTTACCAGACTCTGCTCACAGTACCAGACGTTCGGGCAATAAGCGGCTGCTGTGGAACGGGCCGGGTGAGGAACAATCCGAGCGCTGTACTGTGATGAGGCCGTAACTCCGTAGTATCTGAATAACGGCCCAAATTTTCACGTGATATCGATTTCTGGAGTTGACATCTATCTCATTTATTTTTTCTCAAGAAAATGAGGTCGAGTTGATGATGTTCCCTTGTCAGTATCACACACAGCACAGAGGGGCCCTAATGAATAGCAGCACATTTTGTTACAGTTGAGTAAGCGTGAAAGCTTGGCGGTCACGTTAATCCAATTCCAGTGGCAGACGGTACATGTGACACGCTATGCATTGCCAAGAGATTTTCTGTTACACTACACTCTATACGAAGGCTAGAGAATTACCAGTTTAGCTGTACATTCGCTGGACTTACTTGCCTAATGCTAAGGATAGGCCATTCATTTCAATTTCACTGGCCATCTGTTGTCAGCATCGAATAAATGTAAATTAAATATGGTGTTGCACAAATTTCAAATCTATAGCATTGCAAAGGCGCCAATAGTGCATCTCTTGATGATGGGAGCAAAATTGCGGATTTTGTCGAAGTCCGTATGTAAAGTATCCCAGCAATGCACAGTACGAAATATATACAGAACTTTCTATTTTTTCAAGGTTGGTTGTGAAAAATTTCATCAGGGTCAGAATAAAACGCACATAGAACGCCTGAGTGAAAAATGCTTCTATCACAGCACAAAAGCCGATTATGTACTGATCAAATCGGGAGAACTAGCTGGTCGTCTTATCTGACAGCTTAACATTTAAATCAAAATATTTTGAAAGTTTATAAAGCTCATGGGACTTAACTGCGGCGTCATCAGCCCCTAAACTTACAAACTATTTATGTACTAACTTATACTAAAGACAACATAAACGGCCATGCCCGAGGGAGGATTCGAACCTCCGACGCGGGAGGAAATATCTAGACATATTAAAACAGAACAGAATTCATATGCATATCGTATAATATGACACAATCTCATCCAACATTACATTTCTCTCGTCGTGCAGTGTGACACAAGATGCCACTGAAGATAGGGAGGCATGCATCCCCACTCAAGAGATACATACTACTAAGAATACACGCCCTCATTTCGGAAGCTCTCTGGGGGAGGCAAAGCGAAAGTATCTCTAGATTTCTTGGTTTAAATGTTTTTGAAGCTGCTAGGTAAGTAGAATAGCTAGTTCCCCTCTGTTAAATCTTTGGCCTGGACATACTCGCCGTTTGTTAAACACAGCGCTGACAGCATTTTTCACATTCTGTTTCCCAGCCTTTATTCCATGGCGGTTAATTACCTATCGTAGTCAATAGGGGTCGCCAATCTGATCTTCAAAACTTTTTCACGGGTAATTAAATTAACTCTTGCCGGCCGCTGTGGCCGAGTGGTCCGCGGCGCGCCAGTCATAGTCTGCACGGCCGCTACGGTCGGGGGGTTCGAATCCCCCCTCGGGCTGGATGTTTGTGTCGTCTTTAGGATAAGGTCGTTCATAATAATTTGTAATTTTAGTGACTGATGGTTTTTCTTTACTTAAGAGTCCTGCATTTAAAGTAAAAATCACAAAACGATAATTAACTGAGAAAAATACTATCAACTTTTAAGTAGTTCGGCTGTTCATTCAACAAATCTCGGCAAGTGTAAAATTTACCAGAACTGTAAACCACGATACGTCGACGACAAATAACGACTATTCGATATAAAAATTCGTTGCTACATATTTAAGCCACTTATCTGTCTTCGTTCAGAGTTAAAAACGATTCCTAGAAGTTTAAAATGAAAAAGTGACGTCTCAAATTCTCTAAAAAATAATAATAAAAAACTGCACAAAAATAAAATTTGTGGTGTTGTAAAAATGATCATATATGCTGGACAATAATTTGACCCCAACTGACTACTTTTGCAAAAGGATTGTATAATTTGCCTGGACCTTCGTGGTTGAATCTTCGCTTATATGTAATCACTCCCGAGAAACAAGCGTTAACTGATGAAATTGTAAATGTCTTTCAGAAAATTAATGCTGGCCGCAGTGGCCGAGCGATCTGCGGCGCGCCATTCTGCACGGCCGCTACGATCGATGGGTTCGAATCCCTCGCCCCCCCCCCCCCCTCGGGTATGGATGTTTGTATCGTCTTTCGTATCAGGTAGTTCATAATTAGTTTGTAAATTTAGGGACTGATGACCCCGCAGTTAAGTCCCTTAAGCTTAACAAACATTTGAACATTTAGAAAATTAATAAGTGATGCTCTGCAAATGGAATCTTATTATACTTTGTTAAAACAATACATAAAATTCCATACGCTAAATTGTATGACACCATTAATAAATATAGTCGGCGCACAGAAGACGGTAGCTAAGATTTTTAGCTGTTGTGCATTGATAAGAAATTGATTTGAAAGCAACGCATTGCAGATCTACTGAAACGTTTGTGTTCAGCAACTTAGAATATTACGTTTATTGCACGTTTTGGAGCCAAACTTCTCGGTAAATTAGCTTACTATGCCTATTTTCGTTTTCTGCTTTTTGGGTAATTCATCACTAAGCAAAAAGTATTTCCAACCGAACTCAAAAGTAATAGTGTACATAACTATAACACTAGAAGAAATGATTAACACTGTTCAAGGTTAAATCTTTGGCATAGAAAAGGGGGGGGGGGGAGGTTATGCCGCCACAAGTCTTTGGTCACTTGCCAGATAATGTTATGTCTGACATAGCCAACCAGCATTTAAAACAAACTGAAATAATTTGACATTTACATGCGGTAAGATGTAGTAGTCTTATGAAGTGCGAAGAAGCTTGTGATTTTTAAAAATCTAAGTACAAGATAGCCAACAAATATATAGTAAAAGTTTGAACTGCTGTGGAGGAAATTTTAGAATTTCGCGGAAGGTTAATTGCGACGTAATGTTTGTAACGTTTTTACGGCAGTTGTGTGCTGATAGATTGGCAGCTAAGATGAAACAGTCGGCGAACTCCTTGTCCTAAAGATCTAAAGCTGCAAAATGATTTAGATAAGATAGCGGCACGTTACAAAAATTAGCAAAACAATGAAAAGTGTAAAGTCATTCATATGAACACCAAAATAAATCCGCTCTACTTGATTTACACGACAAATCAGTCAAATGTATAGGCCATAAATTCTACGAAATACCTAAGAATAACGAATAACTTTGATTGGAAAAACACACAGAAAATATATGGGAGGTGAACCAAAGGCTAAGTTTCTTGGCAGAACACTTAGAAGATGCAACAGTTCTACTAAGGAAACTGCATACACAACACATGTGCGTCCTATTTTGGATAATTGCTGCCCCTTGTGGGATACCCACCAATAGGGCTGACAGCGGATATAGACAAAGTTGAGGTGTCAGCTCGTTTCGTATGATCATGATACAGCGGAGAGTTACGAAAAGATGTGCGACATGGGGTGGAAATCATCAAAAGAAAGTGTCATCAACTATGTCTTTCGAAATCGATTTTATTAGCACCCACCTACATAGGGAGACCTGATCATCATTATTTTCCATATCCAGTTTCCCGGGTGTGGCTAACAAGCGCTCTCCATCTCATGCGAGCTTAATGTAACATTTGATCTTGGACATCATCCCAGTTAAAATCTTTCTTCTCTACATCTGATTTTACTGCCTCTATCCATCGTCTCCTTTGCCTTCCTCTTGGTCTTCTTCCTTCCACTGCCATTCTGAAGTATTTTTAGCTGTTCTTGTGCTATCCGTTCTCATTACATGACCATACCTCTGCAGTCTTCGTTTCCCCAAGATGTTGGCTATAGGGGCCCTGATCCCAGATATTTCTCTGTGTACATTATTTCTGATCTTGTCTCTCCAGGTACTTTGATTCATAGTCCTGATAAACCTTTCTGTTGCTTGGATTCTGTTGTAATCCTTTTTTTAACAGTGTAAAAGTTTCCATGCCGTATATAATGATTGGAGTAAAGTAAGTGTTATAAAAAGTTAACTTTGCTGCCCGGGGTACTTTTTTGTCCCAGAGTAGATTCCGAACTTGCATGTAGAAATTGGATCCTTTTTGTGTTCTGTTGATTTCTTGCCGGATGGTGTTGTCTTTGGAGAAAATACTTCCAAGGTACTGAAAGTGGGAAACTGATTTTTGTTCCCTCCAAGTAGATGTTTGAACTTGTTACCTTTCTGTTTGTCATCTCAACCGTCTTGGTCTTATTGATTTTAAGGTTAAATTCTTTAAATTTATTGTTCCAGACAGTCAGGCTCCTCTGCACTTCTTTTTCTGCTTCTCCCCATATTACATCATCTGCAAATACCAATGATCTCGATTCATTTGCAGTTTCCTTAATAGATTTTAGCATTCTGTCCATTACAATAATAAACAAGAGAGGTGATAGAGCACTCCCCTGCTGGACTCCCCTCTTCGTCTCAAACCATTCAGAGCGACCATTTCCTATTTGGACACTACTATTGCAAGTTTGATACAGCAACTTTACTCTGTCAATCAGGTAATTGGGCACTTTTAGATCTTCCAGACATTTCCGTATTTTATTACTAGGGACACTATCATACGCCCTCTCAAGGTCTAAGAACACCATCACTAAGTTCTTTCCATGTTCCCAGTATTTATATGCCAAAATTCTAATCTCAAAAATGAGATCTATATTACTTCGCCCTTTCCTGAAACCATGCCGTTCTTCGAATAATGGTTCAACTACCTTCCTAAGTCTGGTTTCTATAATTTTTTCCAACAGCTTTAGGATATGTGAAAGTAGGGTGATACCTCTATAGTTTCCAAACCTGATCATAATAAGACAAATTAGATCGAAAACGTAGAGATGCAAGAGTTTATTTTTCCCTCTCGCTATTAGAGAATGGAACGGTAGACACATACCATAAAAGCGCTTCCATGAACCCTCTACCATGTACTTAAATGTGATTAGCAGAGCATGTAGATGTAGATAATCTGTGTACTGTCGTATCGGTGGCTGGAGGAGGACAGATTCACTTTTGATGTTGCTTAAGCTATTTTCTCTACTGAAATTCCACTTGGGTGTTGCTTCGTATGTTGGCCTCTGAATGGATTGGTGTTCTCGAAAAAACGTCTGAAAACTGGAGCACCACAACACTTCATTTCTGATGATAAAAATTTTCAGAAATTGTAGCCGAGATGTAGTAATTTGTTATATTGCGATGTGTGATGCAACTCTTGCGCAATCTCTGTTGGTATTACAGAATGTGTGAATATTTGTATGTTGGGCGTATTGTGGGTCGATACTGGGACAGCAACTAGAGGTGTACATATTCGTCCTTTAACGTGCCCACGCTTGTCGATAGTTGGAACCAGGAACGACGGCGGTAGAGCTCAGGCCTACGTCACGCGTCTTCCGACGGCCAATGAGGGATCACTACTGCTCTGAACGCTCTGCTGTGAATGCTGTAACCATTGCCAGCATGTAACGTGATTGAAGCGGGTCATGTAGTAGAGCTGAATATCGAAAAGATCCGTATACGTATGTATCCGTTGCTAAAAGAAACAGTGGACTGGCTATTCTCAATTAGATGATCAGATCTAATAGATTTGTTTAATAACGAGATCTCTGAAAATGGAGATTTTTTGCACATAAAGACCTAAAAATCACAATTGTACGGCAACATTATACCAGGTATAAAATTTAATAATTTTTGAGTTCCCTGATTTAATTAAATATGATCAAATTAGTTCATCCATCAAATCCCCATATGAATTATAAGAATAAGGAAATCGATTTCTCATATTCTTTTAATCTAAAAAAATGTTCAAATGTTTGTAATGCTGTGGGATCAAACTGCAGTGATCATCGCTCCCTAGGCTTCCAAACTACTTAAACTAATTTATGCTAATAACACACCCACCTATGTCCGAAGGAGGTCTCGACCTTCCTGCGGGTAGCAGCTGCCCACTCCTCAGCAAGGCGCCTTAGAGCGCACGGCCACTCCCGCGCGATATTCTGTTGATCTACAAAATACACGTGTGAAAAATGACGCTTTTCAATAAGATACTTTCTTCGCACTACGCTGAATAACACCAGAGTTTCGGTTTTTCAATTGGGTTTGCGTTTTTCGTTATACTTTCTAGACTTTAGATCTTTTTATGAAGTTTTTCGGCTATTTTTTTAAAAAAATTGGTCGATTTAGAGTTTTGCAGATTTGAATCTTAGTTTTGGAGAGTCCCAATTGATATGGAAACTCTGGGATGAAATTACTTCTCGCCGCATATGTGTGTCTCGACGAAAAACATTATGAATTTAAACAACTTAGTACGTGTCGTCTTAATTTATAACCTAACAAATGATATTTCATTTTGCAGAAAACATTCAAATATTTACGAAATTTTCTTATTGTAATTGACTCTATAATGAAAATTGTGCCAGACCACCAAAATATTGCAATAAAATTAAGAAATTTCCACACACCAGTTGTTCCCATGATGGAACATCAACAATGCAGATTTCGAGTCTTGCAGATTCATCTACATTTAATAGTCAAATGAATAAAAAACTAAAAAGGTTTTGTACTAAGAAGACGTTTTTAGTTTTATGGATCTGACTATTAAACGTTTTATTCGGAGTACTTGAGTCCACAAGACCCGAAATCTGCACTAATGTTCCGTCATGGGAACGAAATCGATATGTAAATTTTTTAAAATATTTCACAACGCACCACCAAGTTGGAAACGAATTTAATCTCAACAAGATGCTACTAAAATATATGTACAAGAAATGCTTTATAAACAACAGTAAACTTCACTTGAGATAACAGAGCTGCAGGGTAGGTACCGACGCGAACGTAATGTGGCTGTTGTAGAGTCACGACGGGACGGCTTGCCAGAGCAACCCGCAATCAGGCGTTGTGAAGCCTGCCGGGCTGCGAGATGCCAAGGCGGCCCCTTTACCCTTTGTTCGTCGGTACACGACACGACACGACAGGCTGAGCTACACGAATGGCTGAGAGACTGATTTGTGCACTTAGTTGCCACAATGTTGTTCAGTCTGTACATTGAGCAAGCTGCGAAGGAAATCATGGAGAAATGTGGAGATAACTGTTAAAAATAGCAAAAGTAGGGTAATGGGATGTAGCCTAAGAAAATAAGGCGTTACTGAACGAATTTCATTAGGGAACGACGCAATGGTTGTAGATGAATATTCTTCAAAAATGAAACGCTAAGACCGCGAAATATTTATTTTATGACGACCGGTTTCTTATTTAAAAATGGAGGTAAATATGACCAACGTATAAAATGTGAAGGTGGCACAGTCCTCCGAAACAGATCGTCATTAAATAAATATTTCGCGGTCTTGGCGTTTCATCAGATTGCCTCAAAAACCTGCACTGTCAAGTAATGTCAGTTGTAGATGAGTTTTAATATTATATGGGCAGAGTAACTTTTGATCGCAGAGATAAAGAAGGTATACAATATTGAATGGGTATGGGGAAAAATACTGCAGAAGAGAAACTGGTTGACATGTTAGGTAGTCTTTTGTCAAAGCATTTGTCTGCAGTGCAGCAATATTTTAAGGGAGTGGATGGGTGCTTGGGTTGTTGGCGACAGGGGGACCAAACTCTCAAGGTCATCAGTCCCCCGGTGTGGAGAGGAAGGGGTGAGGATAGGGAAGGAGGTGAAGGGAAAGTAAATGCAGTCCATGAAGGAATGTACTGAGGAAGATTTTTATTAGCTCGCGATCCCATGCCCGCCACGCACGTGCGAAAGAACCGTGAGTCCCCTGGGGTGTGTAAAGTTCACAAAAATTAAAAAGATTGAAGCTTTGAGATTTTGTGTCACAGGCGAATTTTGAAGGTGGATAGATAACGTAACTAATGGCGTGCTGAACAGAACTGTGGAGAAAGACATTTCTGCCATACGTTGACTAAAAGAAAGGATCGTAATTGTTTATTGAAGACTAGCTTAGGTCCATGGCTCCGCTCGCGTGTTGGTAGATCAAATCAAACTTAAAAATGCACTCGTTTCGAAGAATCCAATCACGAAATTCAACAATAATGATGGTAATAATATCACAGATCGATCACTTGATGTAATGCGCGAAACGTCAAATTGATTTTCGTAAGAGATGTATTAAAATAAATTTTTTCCGCTTTATTTATTCTTATATTTCCTTATTCGTATGCTTATCCTTATAGAGAAAGAGCTGAAGACACTGTAGCACGCATAGACCGAAGATATGGTCTGTGGAATCATGTTTCGCCGTACGTAACCTCCTTGATATAGAGTCGCAATCGTCATCGCTGGCCTTCAGTCCGAATTTTTCAATAATTTGACGACTTTCAACCACCATATCTTCCACCCCCTTATAGCTATCGGCATGCAACTGCTATGGTGTACAACGGGAGACTTCGGACAACAATTACACACAGACCATTCGTTTGCGTTCTGTAGTTTTCGCTGCAGAGTGAAATATTAAAACACACACACACACACACACACACACACACACACACACACACACGATTAAATTGATGATTAAATTGTGCTTTGAACAACATTCTACCATTCCTTTTCCAGAGTCGACATTCACCTACTTTTTTTCTTCTCTTCCCTTTGCTACTACTGAGTTCCAGTCCCCCCATCACACACACACACACACACACACACACACACACACACACACACACACACACACACGAATTTTATATACACCGATAACTTTACATTCCAATATACTATACCCTTTTATCGTTATCAACCCTCAAGCAACAATGCAACCAATAAAACCATTTTCAAAGAGTAAATATAATTTTCAAAGTGTAATTATTGTTCCACATTTCGGAAGTCAATAAATATCTACCAGATCGCTGTGAAACCGTGCCTAAAACATTCCTCAGGTATAAATTAGTAACTGTAGAAATATTTAAGTCTCTGCGTCGTGTCGTTCGGACGTGATAAGCGTACACCGAACAAACATTCACATTAAGATGTGTAAATAAATAGCTTTCCGATCGCCATAAAACCGTGCCTAAAGCCTTCCCCGGGTAGACATTAGTAACTGTACAAATTTTTAGTTCTGTATGTCTTGTGGTTTAGACGTGATAAACGTACGCCGAACAGACATTCACATTTATAGATACAGAACAACACTTGTGATGAGGTAAACAGAGCTAGTGAGAGACCTTGGAGTAGACGCAGCCGCGGCCTGGCTGTGGCGGGGCGTGCTATCGACCTGTGCGTGCCGCCCCCGCCCCCGCCCCCACCCTCGGCGCCGCCCACGCAGCCACGCGCCGCTAACCACCCGACACTCTGCCAGCTCTTGCCGCCTGCCAAAGGTCACTCTGCCACTCGCAGGGGCAGGCGCGAAATGCGCCCACCAGAGGTGGCCGTGCACATTTAATTACCACCGCGGAAAAAAAGAAAAAAACTGTAGCTACCTTGAATGTAGGTGGTTGTAAATATCTACAATAATTCAATTCCTTAAGACATACATTCTCATTATACCAAAGGTATTGAAGATAAGGAGAGGCGTTGAATTAAAATTTGTGCTGTGGCAGGGATTCCAACCGGGTATCTCCTGTAGGAACGTAGACATTAGCGGTCATTATTATTACCGTTAAAATTCTTCTGAGCTATTTGCCGCGTCATGATGATAAAATCTTTCCAACGTTTCGTATCCGTTGTAGGGGCCTTCCTCAGGGAATAGACATTTTCAAGTATTTCCTGAGGAAGACTCCTGCAACGGATCCGAAACGTTGGAAAGATTTTATCATCATGACGCGGCAAATAGCTCAGAAGAATTGCAACGGGTATCTCCTGTTTATTAGGCTTGCTCGGGTTCGAATCCCGGCCATAGGACAAATTCAGAGCCTCTCCTCATCTTCATTGCTTTAGGTATAATGACACAACATATTTCTCAAGGAAATGGATTGTTGTTAATCAAAATATCCACGGGTGTACAGCAGGGGGGGGGGGGGGGACTGATGCGCTTCAGTCACGGTCTGCACGGCCACTACGGTCGCGGGTTCGAATCCCCCCTCGGGCATGGATATTTGTGTCGTCCTTAGAATAAGGTAGTTGATAAGTAGTTTGTAAGTTTAGGGACTGATGACCCCGTAGTTAACTCCCTTAAGCTTAACAAACATTTGAACATTTGTACAGCCGGTCTATAGTGTCCAACGGGCCCGCTGGACACTAGACCGGCAGTACACCCGTGGATATTTTGATTATCAAATACGCCGGGAGAAACTCAATGGAGTGTTATTTATATCACCTCTGCCCGAGGAAAAAGGCGGAATTGTTTCCGATCACGTTCATTACTGGGGTGCTATTCCAATATCGGAAAGCCTTGGCAATTTCATATCTATTTCACAGGGAACACCGAGGCAGAATTTATGTGGTGTGGAGGGAGACAGTCAATGTAACCGCCTTATCCTTACCGTCGTGTTAGCTGACCGGTTTAAAGCGTCTTTCTAGTAAGCAGTAAATCCCTGGTTCGAATCCAGACCACAGCACGAATCTTAAAACGCCTCTCCTTATCTTAAATACCTTAGGTGGTTCTTAAACACAGTCTGATGGAAAGTATTTGGATTCTCATTTGAATTCCCGGAGCATTTCTGTGACACTCGCGCACTGGTCGAACCTACTAGTAACGAACCTAGCTCCTTTGCCTCTAAACTGCTTCCATGTCTGTTGCGGGTCCCAAACACTTGAGCAATACTAAAGACATGGGCGTACAATCGTCTTACACGCGGTCTCCTTTACAGATGTATATCTTCCCAAAATTCTTCCAATAAACCGAAGTCGGCTGTCTGCCTTACTCCCAAGTGTCCTTAATGCGGTTCAATTTCATACCGCTTTGCATGTTACGCCCAGATATTTAAACGACACGAGTGCATCAAGAAGCAAACTATTAATGCTGTATTAGACCATTATGGGTTTGTTTGTCCTACTCACGTGCATCACCTTAAATTTTTCTATATTTAGAGCCATTCTTCACATCAACTAAAAATTTTGTCTAAGTCATCCTGTATGCTATTACAGTCAATTAATGACAACCTCTCATACACCACAGCTTCGTCAGCAAACAAATTACAAGTTACTCTGTCCATCTGATCATTTATACAAGATAGAAAATAATACCGGTCCTATCAGACCTCTTTGGGCACGCCTGAAGACACACTCGTCTCTGAAGAACACTCTATTTAGGAAGTATTCCAGCCAGTCACAAATCTGTGAACCTATTCCGTACGCTCGTATCTTCGTTAGCAGTCTGTAGTGCGGCACCGCGTTAAATGCCTTTTTGAAATCGAGAAAAACACAATCTGCCTGTTGCCCTTCATCCATGGCTCGCAAGATGTCATGTGAGAAAAGGCAAGCTGATTATTACACAAACGATGTTTCCTAAGCCCGGGCTGATTCATAGAAAGGAGCTTTTCAGTCTCAAGTAAATTAATTATATGCGAGCTGAGAATATGCACAAAAATTCTACGGGAAACTGATGTCTACGATATTGGCCTGTAATTATGTGGGTCAGTTCTTTTACCTTTCTTATAAATGGGAGTCACCTGCGGTTTTTCCAATCACTAGGAACTTTGCGCTGAATTAAAGTTTCGCGATAAATGCAAGCTTAGTAGAGGGCTAATCCCGCGGAATACTCTTTGTAATACCGAACTGGTGTTCCATCCGGACTAGGAGACATTTTGTATTCAGCTGTCTCAGCTGCTTGTCTATACCTGAAGTACCTATTACTATGTCGTCCATTTGGGAGTTAGTGCGTTGATCAAATGATGGTACGTTTGTACGGTCCTCCTGCGTGAATGATTTCATAAAGGTTAAATTTAGAACTTCAGCTTTCCATTTACCTTCTTCCGTTACTGCACAGGTATGATCCAGTGACTGGGTGGTTGTCTTTGATCCTCTTATCGATAATAGGACCAGAATTTTTTAAGAGAAACTCCCACCTGTTTCTTCTACTATATGGCGTAAGACAAAGATTTGGTCGATAGCAGGTCTCCTGTGACGAAATCCTCCCTTATATTCTCCAATGTTGTTGTCTGCTAACGGTTAGATTCGATCTAGAAGTTTGAGAAGATCTTATAACAAATATTGAGCAGAGCGACACCGCGGTAGTTTTCACATGCTATTCGGTCATTCGTCTTGTGGTTGGCCCAGATTAGTGCATTACTCCAGTCTTCTGGAATGTTTTTAATGTTCCAAATGGTCTTCAGATTTTTGTAAGGATGTTGAAGGCAATCGGGCTTGCCATTTCAAAGGAAGCTCCCAGCACTTGCATAGACAAGTGTTTCTTCAACCCGTAGGATGAGATCCCTAGGGGGGGAGTGGTCGCAAAGACTTGCTCGGGGGGGTGGGGAGGGGGGGGGGGGTTCGCCAGCACACGAGGAAGCACTTGCACTATACAACCAGCTCAGTCAACTCTGACTACAAAGGGTTCTATAATACAAAAATTAGGCCTAATGAGAGTAATTTATTTTTGTTATAATTATATAATTCCTTGTTTAACATTAATTATGAATTAAATAAATTCAATTCCGAAAAATATACATTAACAACAATTTACAAGAAAGCTGTATCAACGGAAAGAACATTACATTCGTTGTCTTTGAGATAACGAACGTAAGTTAGGCCGATTGAGGGGGTAGCCAGAATATTTTTAAGTGGAAGGCTGTAGCCGGAATATTTTACTCGGAAGTGGATCGCTTATTGGAAAACCTGTACGGTTAGCCGTGTGGTCTAACGCACCGCTTTCCGAGACGGGGGAGGCGTACCGGCCCCAGTTCGGATCCGTCCGGTGGATTAACGAATGGGGTCTGAGTGCCGGCCAGCCTGGATGTGGTTTTTAGCTGGTTTTCCACATCCCCCTAGGTGAACACCGGGCTGGTCCCAAAGTCCCGTCTTACTTATACGGTTCGCAAACATTTCGTAACACTTTGCACTTCCACGTAAATAACACTATACGCAGACATTTGGGGTACATATGTTCTCCTGGGGGAGGGGGACATAGGGTGACGACAGGAAGGGCATCCGATCACCCCGTAAATATTAACACGCCAAATCCGATTACTAAAGCCGACCCTGCATGTGTGGGAACATGGCCAAAGAGAAAGGAAAGGGTTCTCTTATTGGAAAAGGTTTAAAATCACTGCCATAAGGCAACTCAAGGCGTTAATGTGATACTGGATCCATCTCCAGATGCATTTCCTTATATTTACATAAAAATCTAATTACACCTTGCAATTCATAATTGGCGCGAGCTATAATTTTCCAAGTCGACGTTAACCGACATTCACACAAAACAACAAATGAAACATAACCATTAATATGTGACCCCCCATGTAAACAGCAAATATATCGCATGTAAACCACTGCGGTTGCCCTGTATTGCTCTGACTACAATATGGGTCAAATTATTGAATTTGTGTCCTGCTTGTGCTACACAGTTTACAGGTGAAATCTGCTTAAAAGCTGTCGTTATTGTGTGGAGATGTGAGCTGTTGACGCTTTCGTTTTAACTGATATTTTTAGAGGACGTATTTTAAATGACTGTTTTAACGATACCCTTGTTCTGAACCTAATTTGTTTTCTTCTGTTCCAGGTGAGTATCCAGTATTCAATGCCTCTGCACCATACAAGTCTTACCTGGTGAGTTGTATTCAGTTTATCTTCTCGTTTCACGACGATTTTCAAAGTCGTACATCTCGAAACAGTACAAAAAACTGTTCCAGGGTATTGAATATAAAAGAGCATTGGAGTTAAACGTGAATTTTAAAAGCGACTTTTTTGAGAGATACTGAAATTTGTGTGTATATTCACATTTACATTCGGCTGTAAGGAAATCCGATTTTGTGAAAGAAAAATGGGACTCTTGGTAAGTGTATACCTGCAGAAAGTAGTTTGTAGATGCAGGGGTAGCCTGTAAGATGCCAAGCGAGAGGTAAATAGTTCACTGTTGTGCGTAATTCAGAATCACTATCCCCGGTTTATAGGGGTTGTACAAGAGGCTAACACTGCGCATACCGGACAACGTTTACGGTTTGTATGACTTCTAGGGCAAAAATTAGAAAAGTTATTTGATAACTACCCCACTACCGTAGAATCGATTGTTTGCGTGGGTCGAAGGCAATAGTGGATAACAAGTTCTATAATACAACTGATAATTATAACAATTTGATGTTTGTGTCGTCATTGGAGTTGGTATTTAAAGCCGGGATGATCTTTCTTCCATGATGATCTTAGGTGTCGACAGGCTATGCACCGCAAACTAAAAGGAATAATCATGGTTAGTTATTGGCATTCAGACCTAGGGCAGTGATCGATCTCCAAGATACAGAAAAATTCATTTCATCAATGGCAGTACTTTCATACGTACTGTCTGTGACTCAGGTTTTGACAAAATTGAAGGTACACAGTTATCATTCATTCGTTTTTCCTTGGGAACATTTCCTATCTTGTTATGCAAGGAAGAGAATGAAACTACAGATGAAATGGTGAAAGAGCTTCCGAGGCAGTTCACAGCTCTTCATTTAGATGACAGTCAGGTTGCAAATGAAGGTGCTGCCGATGATTCTACTCGGACACCAATACGAAGAATTTGTGGAACCGAAGGACTTTTCTAGAAAATTGTGGTATACTTAAGTAGTGCTCTCTATTCCCACCACAGCTCATGTTGTTGTTGTTGTTGTTGTTGTTGTTGTTGTTGTTTTCAATCCGCAGATTGATTTGATGCAGCTCTCCGCGCTACTCTATCCCGAGCAACCCTCTTCATCAGAGAAAACGATTGACAACCTACATCCTTTTGATTTGGTTACTGTATTCGTCCCTCGGTATCCCTCTACAATTTTTAGCCCACACACTTCCTTCTAATGCTAAGTTGACGATTCCTTGATGTCTCAATGTCCCCCCCCCCCCAACCTCACCCTTCTCTTAGTCAGGATATCCCAGAAACTCGTTTTCTGCCCAATTACTGCCATCATTTATTCATACATTAGAGCTGAATGTCCTCAAGAAAAGTAAAAACTGTAGTTTTTCCTTGCCTTCAGCCGTTCGCAGTAACTGTGTGGCAAAGCCACATTAGCTGATGTTACAAGGCCAGCTCAGTCAATCATCCAGACTGTTGTCCCCTGCAACTACTGAAAAGGAACGACACGTTTGTCTGGCCTCTCCACAGATACCCCTCCGCTGTGGTTGCACCTGGTACGGTTATCTGTATCATTGAGGCAAGCAAGTCTCCCCACCTCGGCAATGCCTGTGGTTCATGGGAGTGGTTACTGTTTTACTTTTTAATTATGTTATAGGAGAGCTGTAACTCCGGGCGTCCTGTCAGCATGCGCAGGGCTAAATCGCGGGAAGCGTGATGGGTGGAGCCGTGCTTGAACCACCGTCCAGGGTGCTCACCACCACGACACTTCACTCGGGGCCGAGCTTTCTGCTTCGTCACTAATGATGACTGGTGGACAGAACCATTAAATCCCGAGCTTCCTTCGTCGTGCCTGTGGGCTGTGACTAGAACTGGGATAATTTTATCACCATGTCCAGTTGTCAGTTGTCGATATTATTAGAGACTAAAAGGTACGGCCAAACTTTCAGGAAACATTCCTCACACACAAAGAAAGAAAATATGTTCTGTGGACATGTGTCCGGAAACGCTTAATTTCCATGTTAAACCTCATTTTGTTACTTCTCTTCAAATCACTTTAATCATGGAATGGAAACACACAGAAACTGAACGTACCAGCGTGACTTCAAACACTTTGTTACAGGAAATGTTCAAAATGTCCTCCGTTAGAGAGGATACGTGCATCCACCCTCCGTCGCATGGAATCCCTGATGCGCTGATGCAGCCCTGGAAAATGGCGTATTCTA
Organism: Locusta migratoria; assembly: GCA_026315105.1. NCBI lineage: Eukaryota > Metazoa > Arthropoda > Insecta > Orthoptera > Acrididae > Locusta > Locusta migratoria. Next base: position 305,231,364 of record CM048746.1, read on the forward strand.
TCACAGCCGTCCCCAATATGAGCACGAAGAGTCTCTACATTTCGTACCGGGGTTGCGTAGACAAGAGATTTCAACTACCCCCATAAATGGAAATCAAGAGTGTTGAAGTCAGGAGAGCGTGGAGGGCATGGAATTGGTCCGCCTCTACCAAACCATCGGTCACCGAATCTGTTGAGAAGCGTACGCACACGTCGACAGAAATGTGCAGAAGCTCCATCGTGCATGAACCATATCTTGTGTCGTACTTGTAAAGGCACATATTCTAGCAGCAGAGGTAATCCCGTATGAAATCGTGATAACGTGCTCCAGTGAGCGTAGGTGGAAGAACATGGCCGAATCAAGACATCACCAACAATTCGTGCCCAAACTTTCACAGAAAATCTGTGTTGATGACGTGAATCGAAGTACTGTACATACTAAAGAAACAATGGGGTATTTTGACAATTGTCTGCACGAATTATTTCAATTTACATTTAAAGAGAAATACTAAAATGAGCTCTAACATGGAAATTTAGCGTTTCCGGACACATGTTCACATAAACATATTTTCTTTCTTTGTGTGTGAGGAATGTTTCCTGAAATTTTGGCCGTACCTTTTTGTAACACCCTATATATATATATATATATATATATATATATATATTTATGTGTGTGTGTGTGTGTGTGTGTGTGTGTGTGTGTGTGTGTGTGTGTGTCACCACATAATGCCAAAAGATTGTTGTTTCGATTGAAAGTAAACAGCGAAAGATCGTCTATCGTAGCTCGAGTTGACCTTATTCAAATGAGTTAACCTCTTTTAACGGCATTGGTTAGAGGCGTTTTAGTTATTATTTCAGAGATTGGCTTGCGGGTATATTTCTCTCTCGAGACTTCCTCTTGCATTTCGTGTAGTGCCGCGGCGGAGTGGCCGAGCGCATTGAGGCGCTATGCTACGATGCGCGAGGCCGTTCCCCGTCGGGGGTTCGAATTCCCCTCGCGCATGGATGTTCGTGTCGTCCTTAGTAGTAGCTAGTTCATAAGTAGTTTGTAAGTTTAGGGACTGATGACCCCGCAGTTAAGTCCCACAAGCTTTACAAACATTTGATTTCGTGTAGTTTTCCATCCGCCCTCCTGTGTACGGAAGTTCTGAGATGGGTCGCTGGTTGTTGTGCCGGTAGCCAGTGCCGGGAGCGACAGGCGCTGGACCGCTGGGCTGCCCACGCGCCGGCCACGGCCGCCCACGCAGCGCCGCGCCGCCCTCCTGAGGCACGCCTCTGGGAACGCGCGCCCCACCCACAAACCCACAGCACAGCTCGGCCCCTTACACCTTTCCTTAGAAAAACTCTCGTAATCCAAATCTTTGGATTGTTTTTCTCCCCTCCCATAGTAACTTAAAAATTATGTTGGGAATTAGTTGGACTAATAATATACCAAGTGGGGATCATTGCTGCCTGCATTTAGACCTGCTGTCTATATACAATATAACGGGTCGGATTTGCCACAGTTTATCTCTTATCGGTCACACTGGTCCGGACAAATATCCAAGCGTGAGCTCCGTATCTAATGACGATGCTGTCGACGGGAGCCCCATCTGTGTACTTCTGCTGCAAGCCTATCAGCACACAACAGGAATTATTCGCCTCGATTTCCAAGGGAATAAATGTCTCAACGTTCGTGGTAATTAATTTGGAATGGAACCATTCTTTCATTCCGTGTTTGGCGTTGTTCGGCTTTAGTTTATTTTGTGTTGTCGCAGCCTCGTCGCCGCTTTTGCGTCTCGTTTCCGCCGGTTGTCGTAGGTGTCGGTGGCCGAGTAGAAAGAGACCGACACAGGAATAAAGGATGCACGCGTGTGCAGGTACGGAGGTGACCAGCCAATGGGACAGCAGAAATTAGAAACACTAGAGTAAATTAGAACGATATATATATTTCATAGAGACTTAGTAATACTTAACTTTTACATAGATCTTGACTGCAGAATGCTGATACATAGTTTAGATAAGGCCTGCCTACTGATGATTCCTAGTGCCTATCCGATAGCCAAGTCTTAACTGGTGCCTATCTGATTTCCAAGTGTTAACTGGTTCCTATCTCAGTCCCAAGTGAACGATGTCGTTCAGTGGTGGCCACGAGCAGAGTTGCAGCAGAGGGCGCTCGTGGCTGACGTTGTAAGAACGCCGCGCCGTGCGTGCATGGCGGCGCGCAGCGTAAGTACGTGGCGCGCACTTCATACTCAACCACAGTTTAACTACCTTTAACATAGTTTCGTAACCATAAAGAGGCGTTTAATGGTCAATTATCATAAGCCTGCCGTCCATTCCAGCCGGTGCGAACGATGTGCTTGCGTTGTGAGCAGCCGGCTGCCTCGCGATCTCTGGCCTGGTCAGTTGAGCAGAGTGGCCCCAATTAGGGGGCGACGCCCTGGCAGCGAATGACGCGCTCTGCGGCTCTGGCCGAAGCCTGCCACAGCGCTCGCCATCAAGGCTTTTCCTAGATAACTACTACTTCCCTCTGGAAGCTCTGCATCCATTACGACTGATTACGCCTGCACTTGAAACACTCAAACTGCTCCGAAGATAACTGCAGTTTTTGTTTCACCTTCGTTACACCCTTACAAAAAAATGTACTTTTTGTCCCACTTTAGGTTACGGTAGTAACAATAAAAGTGGGCCTTTGCGATCGTCTTTTGACAGCTCGAAATTTAAATAAAAATAACGGCTTAACCGTTCATCTGCAACGAAAATTGAATAACCTAATTTTTAGAGGAGAAAATTCTCTAAAACTTTGTCCCCTTATGTTTTTTCTTCATATCTCGTATAGTTTGAGAGATATTTGCAAAAATAACGAAGTTTTGACACCCTCCATTGAATTAACGAAAACCAGCCGTTGGCAGATGTCACGTGACATTCCTCGCTCAGAACTCTGTGGCATACGCCATCTTGCGTTGCGTATTTGATGATTTTCTTATTGCAACTTACACGTTGTCATTTCAAAGCAATGGCGAACTGAAGAATTAACAAAAACACGTCGTTCTTCGTTTGATAAATGATGATGCAGTGTCTACAAATGCCATATTAGCATCAGTTAACAACGGCTATCAATAGTATAGGATTACAGATCATAATTTCTAGGAGTTTTCTGTGGTGTAGTGGGGAATGTGTTGGACTGTGACGCTGAAGGTCAGTGGTTCGGAACCCGCAAAGACCTAATTTTTTTTACTAAAAGGGTTTCAGATAATCTTATTTATTTTTTTATTATTTAGATTATTATTTTGGTCCAAAATGTTTGCAAAAACTTTGTTTATAAATCTAAAGTCGACCGTTGAACACGTTAGTGCGATATTTTCTTCGAAATTTCATTTGAAGACTACTCCGAGAAGAGGGGTTAAGTCCAAATTTCACGAAAATGAGTTAGTGTATCTTATGAAATTCATGATGGTACCAATATCAATTGAGAACTTAAATGAATGTTATTTTAAATTTATTTCCGTCAACAGTTGCAATATAATTAACTAGCTGAAAACCCGGCGTTGCCCGGGTATTTATTTATTTATTCGAACCTTGAGTTAGTACTTTTCCTATCCACTCTCTGTCCATCTCCTTTTTTCTAAAAACATGTTACATTTATCAGAGAATATATAAGAAATCACAGGTAAAAATGCACTCGTTTCGAAGAATCCAATTACGAAATTCAGCAATAATTGTAATAATATCACAGATGTATCACTTGATGTAATGCGCGAAACGTCAAATCGATTTTTTTAAAGAGATGTATTAAAAGAAATTTTTCTTTTACTGCTTTATTTATTTATTCTTATCTTTCCTTATTCGTATGCTTATCCTTACAGAGAAGGAACTGAAGACATTGTAGCACATATAGACCAAAAATTTGGTCTGTGGCATCACGTTTCGCTGTACGTAACCGCCTTGCTATAGAGTGGCAAACGTCATCGCTGGCCTTCAGTCCGAATTTTCTTTTAATTTGACGACTTTCAACCACCATATCTTCCACCCCCTTATAGGTATCGGCATGGAACTGCTATGGTGTACAACGGGAGACTTCGGACAACAATTACACACATTCCATTCGTTTGCGTTCTGTAGTTTTCGCTGCAGAGCGAAATATTAACACACACGCGTAGAATTTTATATACACCGATAACATTCCATCCCAATACACTCCACCCTTTTATCATTATCAACCCCCAAGCAACAATGCAACCAATAAAACCATTTTCAGAGAGCAAATATAATTTTCAAAGAGTAATTATTGTTCCGCATTTCGCGTTATATTCTTCAAATTACTAAATATCTATCAGATCGCTATAAAACCGTACCTAAAACCTTCCTCAGGTATAAATTAGCAACTGTACAAACATTTAAGTCTCTGCGTCTTGTCGTTTGGACGTGATAAGCGTACACCGAACATACATTCACATTTATAGATATAGATTACATGTTTCGATTACTTGGATCATCTTCAGATCTAAAAACAAATATATAATAAATGTACAATTTGATAAACTTACTAAGGGTTAATTGAACAATAGTTAATTTATACATAGATGGAGAGATTTTTCTTTACCTTATAGTTTCGTCCGCAACTCGTATGGCTGAGTACTAATTGTTACTGAGCTTTACACTTTGATGTAGGCACTTATAATTTGGTTGCAGGTGGTGGGGAGGGAAAGTAATTAAATAAATGTAATTGGTTTATCATAGATTAAAATATAGTAAAAACGGAGAAAATGTGTTAAGTCCATCCAAAACTAGGACAGAAAGGGTGAAGTCGAGTAGGTGCTGATTTCTGATCTGCATTGACTGCTTTATCCACTTTATAGTAGTCTCATTGACATTGTTAAAGGCATTGTCATTGTCATTGTCGAATTTTTTGTATATCTTTGAAGCTGTCATGGAACAATTTGTCTTTAGCATCTTTGCTTTCCTCGAACTGATAATTGCAGTAGGCCTACTTGTGGGAAGCTTTCTCTAACATTCCAACCTCTTAAAGGCACAATTCATACATGTAGCAGATGAAAAAGAAGTTCAAATTAATACTTAAAGACAGAATGTATCAGCTTTACAACAGTGCAGTTCAGATGCTGTCAGCGTAAAAGATATTCTTGACAGAGGCTAAAAGCTTACAAACGCTGAATGTATGGATTTCGAACGAAATCTTCCGTATCAGCACCAACATCGTCTATTATAACCGACAAATTTCTCTAATTTGTTGAACCTACATCGATTCTGACAATAAAGCTGTATTTTATGCTGGAACTAAGGAAGAAAGGTTCAAATGTAGTATTTTCTTAGATTCTGCATCCTGAGGTCAAAAATTCGGCTCTGTGACTCATGTGGTGATCCAAACAAAAACTACACCCTTTTCGCGTTTATCATCAATGCTGCTACTGGAAGCATGTAACAGTTTTTGTTCTCATCGCCCTGCTACAAAGGCAAAGTGGTAAAGAATTTAGTCATTGTAATTAAACCATACCATATCAGTGTGCAAAATATCAGTTCCTGCTTTATTATAACAAACCTATTCAGACACCAACCTAATAACAGTTCGCAAGCGCATTGTTTCAAGACTGCTATCTGTCGCCAAAAAAGTATCGTGATCTAGAGAGCTTGAAGGTGTCCTGTGACAGAGGCCCAAAAGTAAAAACTAAGATCATGACTGTAGGTTACAAAACTGTCATTTATGAACTGAAATTACGTCCCATTAACAATATTTTTATTGTATGTGTATAACCATAGAGTATTCTTTGGTAGTTGTATAAGGTACAAAAGTTGACATGGGTTTATTAATCATTATTATTTAAACGAGTTCAATGAAAATAATAAAAAAAAAAGAACACTGGTATACACACCAGGTCTGACTGACGGACGATTTAGAGAAAATTCAGAGAAGAGCAGGTCGTTTTCTTTCATCTCGATAGTGTTTCACGAAAGTGCACGAATTGGGGTGGAAATCATTAAAAGAAAGGCGTCATTTGTTGCGGAGAGATCTATTTGTGAAATTTTTCACCAACTCACTTTAGAAAGCGAACATCTATTGTTAGCACCCACCTACATAGGGAGACATGATTATCATAATAAAATAAGAGAAATCAAATCGAAAACAGAGATTTAGGTGTCCCTTTTCCCGCGAGCTATTAGAGAATGGAACTGTAGAGAAATATCATAAAAGTGGTTCGATGGACCCTCTGCCATGCACTTCAATGTAACTCGCCGAGTATCCATGTAGCTGTAGATGTGGAACACTGATGAACACTATTGTTTGTAAAACCTAGTCATACTTTTAAGGACTACTAAAGAAACGTCGTTGAAGGTGTCAATTAAAAAAACCGTATTTCATTAACCAATGAAAGTGTAACATTTCAAAGTTTAAAATTGCTCTCCTGAGAAATCTATAAAATGGACTTGACTGTTCTTTCCGTGTAGTCTTCATTTGATATTAACCCTATATATCATTCAGCAGTGGAATGTGCAAATCCAGGATAGTAAATTTTAAAATCTAGGACTTACCTTCGATCCCGAAACATTGATGGTCTCGTTGTCTCAGCTAATAAAATTCCTCTAAAATGGATCAAATTAGTAATAAAGGTTTACTACACAAATGTAATTGAGACGTTGGTATTTTTGTCAGATGAATTAAAGGCATTGGAGGAAAATGTTATTCCTCATTTGTAAAGTGTTGAGATATTACGACTTGTCTGTCTGAAAAAGTTTGTATTGCATGTTTTAATATTTATATTTGCCATTTCTCTGCAGATTCATGTACTGTTGTTGTGTTGTTGTGGTCCTCAGTCCAGAGACTGGTTTGATGCAGCTCTCCACCCTACTCTATCCTGAGCAAGCCTTTTCATCTCCTCATAAGAACGACAACCCACATCCATTTGAATCTGCTTACTATACGCGTCTCTTGGTCTCCCTCTGCGATTTTTACCCCACACACTTCCCTCCAACGCTAAATTCACAATTCCTTGATGTCTAAGAATGTGTCCTACCAATCTATCCCTTCTTTTAGTCAAGGTATGCCAGAAATTTCTTTTCTCCCCAATTCTGTTCAGTACCTCCTCACTAGTTACGCGATCCACCCACCTAATCTTCAGCATTCTTCTGTAGCACCACATTTCAAAAGCCTCTATCCTCTTTCTGTCCACACTGCTTATCGTCCATGTTTCACTCCCATATAAGGCAACACTCCACACAAATGCCTTCAGAAAGGACTTCCTTAGGCTTAAATCAATATTCGATGTTAACAAATTTCTCTTTTTCAAAAACGCCTTTCTACCCATTGCCATTCTGCATTTTATATCATCTGTACTGCGACCATCATTTGTTATTTTACTGCCCAAGTAACAAAACTCATCTACCTCCTTTATTATTTCGTTACCTAATCTAATTCCTTCAGCATCACCTGATTTATTTACACTGCACTCCATTACCCTAGTTTTACTCTTGTTAATGTTCATCTTATATGCACCTTTCAGTACACTGTGCATTCCGTTCAATTGCTCTTCCAGGTCCTTTGCTGTATCTGACAGAATTACTATGTCGTCGGCAAAACGCAATGTTTTTAATTCTTCACCCTGAACTTTAATTCCTTCTCCAAATTTCTCCTTGCTTTCCTTTATAGCTTGCTCAATGTACAAATTGAACAACATTGGGGAAAGGCTACAACCCTGTCTTACTCCCTTTCCAACCACTGCATCCCTTTCATGCCCTTCAACTCTGACAACCGCTGTCTGGTTTTTGTACAAGTTGTAAATAACTTTACGTTCCCTATATTTTACTCCTGCTTGCTTCATAACCTTAAAGAGTTTATTCCAATCAACATTGTCAAAAGCCTTCTCCAAATCTACAAAAGCTAGAAATGTTGGTTTGCCTTTTCTTAATCTATCTTCTAGGATAAGCCGTAAAGTGAGTATTGCCTCCCGTGTTCCTACATTTCTCCTGAACCCAAACTGATCTTCCCCGAGGTCGGCTTCTACCAGCTTTTCCATCCTTCTGTATATAATTCGTGTTAATATTTTGCAACCATGACTTATTAAACTGATGGTTCTGTAGTTTTCACACCTGTCTGCACCCGCTTTCTTTGGAATGGGGATTATTACATTTTTCTTAAAGTCTGAGGGTACTTCACCTGTCTCATACATCTTACACACAATGTGAAACAATTTTGTCATGGCTGGTTCTCCCAGAGACTTCAGTAGCTCTGACGGGATATCATCTACTCCAGGGGCCTTGTTCCGACCTAGGTCTTTCAGTGCTCTGTCAAATTCATCTCTCAGTATAATATCTCCTATTTCATCATCATCTACATCCTCTTCCCTTCCTACAATAGTGTCTCGAAGTTCATTTCCTTTGTAGAGCCCCTCTATATACTCTTTCCACCTTTCAGCTTTCCCTTCTTTGCTGAGAACTGGTTTTCCATCAGTGTCCTTGATATTCATAGAGCTGTTTTTCTTATCGCCAAATGTTTCTTTTATTTTCCGGTAGGCTGTATCTATTTTTCCCCTATTTATACATTCTTCTACATCCTTGCATTTGCCTTCTAACCATTCCTGCTTAGCCATTTTGCACTTCCTGCCAATCTCATTTCTTAGTCGTCTGTACTCCATTTTGCCTGTTTCATTTACTGCATTTTTATATTTTCTCCTTTCATCTATTAAATTTAGTATCTCCTGTGATATCCAAGGATTTTTTGTAGGTCTTGCCTTCCTACCTATTTTGTCCTCTGCTGCCTTCACTATTTCATCTCTCAATTTTACCCATTCCTCCTCAACTGTTTTATTTTCCCTTGTTTCTGTCAATTGTTGCCTGAAGCTCCCTCTGAAATTCTTAAGAACTTCAGGTTCCTTCAATTTATCCAGGTCCCATCTCCTTATTTTCCTACCTTTCTGTAGTTTCTTCAGTTTCAGCCTACAGTTCATAACCAACAAGTTATGGTCAGAGTCTATGTCTGCCCCTGGGTATGTCCTACACTTCAAAACCTGGTTCCGAAATCTATGTCTTACCATTATAAAATCTATCTGGTATCTCCCGGTGTCTCCTGGTCTCTTCCACGTATACAACCTTCTTTTGTGATTCTTAAACCAGGTGTTTGTTATAACTAAATTACGTTCCGTGCAAAATTCTACCAGGCGGCTTCCTCTTTCATTCCTTTTTCCCAGACCATATTCACCCACTATCTTCCCTTCCCTTCCTTGTCCTACTACCGAATTCCAGTCTCCCATAACAATTAAGTTTTCCTCTCCCTTAATTGTCTGAATAATTTCCTTTAGCTCCTCATATATTTCTTCGATCTCCTCATCATCGGCAGAGCTAGTTGGCATATAAACCTGTACTACTGTTGTCGGTGTTGGCTTCGTATCTATCTTGACTACGATAATGCGATCACTGTGTTGGTCATAGTAGTTTACCCGCATTCCTATTTTCTTATTCATTATCAATCCTACTCCTGTGATACCCCCAATTGATTTTGTATTTATAATCCTGTATTCACCTGACCAGAAATCCTGTTCATCCTGCCACCGAACTTCACTAATCCCCACTATATCTATCCTCAACCTATCCATCTCCCTTTTTAAATTTTCTAATTTTCCTACTCGATTAAGGGATCTAACATTCCACGCTCCGACCCGTAGAATGCTAGTATTGTCTTTCCTGATGACAACATCCTCCTGAGTAGTCCCCGCCCGGAGATCCGAATGGGGGACTATTTTACCTCCGGAATATTTTACCCGAGAGGATGCCATCATCATATGTTCATACAGTAGAGCTGCATGTCCTCGGGAAAAATAACGGCTGTAGTTTCCCCTTGCTTTCAGCCGTTCGCAGTAGCTGTGTGGCAAAGCCACATTAGCTGATGTTACAAGGCCAGCTCAGTCAATCATCCAGACTGTTGCCCCTGTAACTACTGAAAAGGCTGCTGCCCCTCTTCAGGAACCACACGTTTGTCTGGCCTCTCCACAGATACCCCTCCGCTGTGGTTGCACCTACGGTACGGCTATCTGTATCGTTGAGGCACGCAAGCCACCCCACCTCGGCAATGTCTGTGGTTCATGGGAGTGGGTACTACTTGAAGAAAATGAAACATTCTGTCGGATATGATTGTTTGGACCAATTACATTACAAATACAAAAGTTGATGGTTATCATCATTTACCCCCGAGGTCTTCGTCTGCACGGATCATTCATGAAACGTAAATAGTGGTCATCTTGATATAAAGACTAACCACTACGTCGCACTAACATATTTGCACCTGTAATCATAATGTAACAGCTATGTCACCATACGACAGTCCGGTACAACTCTCTCCATACAACCTTAGTCTTTTATAAGACTACCAAAATTTGAGCATATAATGTTTGACTTTTGCTACTAAATATTATAAATATGTGTTAAACTGTGACAAGAGTACATTTCTTATAAATAGAGTTGACTACGTAAGTGTTTGTGTTTTGAAGTTAATATTGCAATTGAAAGTCAAAGCTAAGTTGCTTCAAATGATACGTAAAAGTAATTATTTCGAATATCGTGGTGTTTTTACCCTTTGAATTAAGTACAATTTAGGGAATTACGAAGTGATTTAGACAAAAATTGAATGTTTATGAAGTTTACTGTAGGTCACAAAGTGATCTTATTTCAACACTGGGTGAGCTTAGTCATTCGTTTCGTGATGAGTTGGGTGCACCAGTTGGTTCATTTCAGAGTAAGTCTTGCATCCTGCGTTCCATATTATTTGCTGGATGAACTCCAGTCTTTGTATTCACTTACAGTTACTAACCTTTACAGCTCCCTGCAGTACCGTCGATGCTATATACTGATTTATTAACATATGCCATTTCTTCCTGTGCCATTTTGTCAGTGTTTCTCACATCTGTATCTAAATCCATACTCAAGCCACCTCACGGTGCGTAGTGTGCGTACTTCCTCTTAATCCAGTTCAGTATGGTTCGTGGAAAAAAATTACTTCGTATGGGCGCTAATCTCTCTAATCTTGTCCTTAAGGCCGCTTCGCGAGATATACGTACGAGGAAGCAATACAGCAGCTGACTGTTGGTGAATCGTACGCTATCGGAACTTTGACAGAAGCGCGTACCACGAATCAGGCCGTATCTTTCGCAGCGTATGCCATTGGAGTTTCGTGAACTCCGCGACGATTTCTCGCTAAATGAGCCAGTAACGAAGCGTACTGCTCTCAGTTGGCTCTTCTGTCTTCTATTGATACGTTCCTGGTACCGATACCACACTGATGAGCAATACTCAAGCGTTGGCGGAACGAGTCTTTTGTAATACACTTCATTTGTTGTTAGACGTCCTTAGAGTTCTTCCAATAAATCTGACTGGCACCTTTCTAAACCACATTTGCTTTTATAAGGTCGTTCCAATTCAAACTGCCACTTATGTCTGCTCCCACCTTTCTATTCTTTTAATTTTATTAGAAAAAAAAATTAGCAACTTCTTCCAGTGTTTGTTCAAATGTTGAAGCTTATGGGACTTTTATGTTTGTAGAGCTTATGGGACTTAACTGCGGGGTCATCAGTCCCTAAACTTACAAACTACTTATGAACTAACTTATACTACAGACAACACTGACATAAAAGCCCGAGGGAGGATTCGAACCTCCGACACGGGAGGCCGCGCGATCTGCAACGTGGCGCTCCAGTGTTTGTCCTGCTACGGCGTGGTTAGTAGAAAAGAATCTATGTAAACGCAGCACTTTACACTTGTTTATGCTGAGGCTAAATTGCCATTCCCTGCACCATGCGTCAATGAGCTGCAGATGCTCTTTTCAGTGTTGCCACTTCTCTATAAACTCTACAGCATCATCCGCGAAAAGCCTCATTCAACTTCCGATGTTATGTACGAGGACATATATAATGTGTAAAGCAACGATCCTATAACAATCCTCTGGAGCACACCTGATATCACTTCGTCTGTGGACTTCTCTCCGTTGAGAATGACATGCTGCGGTCTTTTAGCTTGAAACGTCTGCTATTCCGTATACTTGCATGTTGCTTTTCAGGCGACGATGCGAAGCTGTATCAAACGTCTTTCGGAACTTAAACGCGGCGTCTACCTGGTATCCTCTATTTACTGCCCTCTGGGTATCTTGGATGAATAGCGCGAGTTGTGTTGCACATGATCGTCGCTTTCGGAAACATGTTGATTCCTACAAAGGAGATTACCGGTCTCCAGAAGTGACGTAATATGCCATCATAAAATGTGTTCCAAAATTCAGCAACTTGTCGATGGTAGAATTACAGTCTTATAGTTTTGCCCATCTGATAGACGACGCTTTCTGTAAACCGGAATGACCTGAGTTTTCTTTCTTTTTTTCAATCCTTAGGAGCGCCTCGCTCCTCTAAATACCTTCGGTACACTTCTGCTAGAAGGGGGGCAAGTTCTTTCGCATACTCAGAGTAAAATCGAATTTGAATCCCATGTCACAGACATACATTAACTAGACTAGCAATGCCCTATGCATTATCATTGGTGTCATTGAAGCAGTCATCGCCATATTACTACCATACGCGGCTTGTAAACAACTACCAAGTTAAAGATAATGCAGTCTTAAGAAACAGGACTAAAGTGATAAAAGTTCGCCCACCTTTATAGTGTCAATATCTGCTTAATGGTAATGGGAAGTATCTTCAGTTGTATTATGCATTTATTAGTCTGTCTTCAGTTTGAATGAGCTTCGTCTTTATCTAGAAAATTACGCTCGCTGTTAAAGTTTATCTGTATGCAGAGATGGCTGTTTGTTGTTGATAGTGACCGTGTTTACGCGAAAACTGCCGTCTGCTGTAAATGTGGACATACATGTCTCCATCTTGAAACACGATTCTACAATTTCTGTGTTAAGAGTACGCAAATATTAGCTCAACTTCCAAACTTGTTTAAAACACCGCGAAAAGATTAAAACATATAGTTTAGACGTTTTGTAAGGTACACAATTTTTTGACGTTTGTATAGGTAAGATGTAGGCGTCAGTATTCACTAAAACCAACTACTTTGCCAGTATGTTTGTACATCAGGTCCATCGGCCTTAACTCTGTTGAGCGATTTCAGTTGCTTTTCTATGCCTCTGGCATTTATATCAATATTTGCCATTTTGTCTTTCGTTAGACGGTCTAGAGGGAAAGTACAGTGCAATCTTCCTCTATGAAACAGCTCTGGAATAAGACATATGGTGCTTTGTTTGCTGATTCTGTGAAGAATTTTTGCATTCGTTAATGGTCCTTTTTTCCATATTCATCTGTATCACCACGTCGGAATTAGTATAATTTAATCAAAATCTAGTTTATCACACGCTCTTAACTATTTGACATTTTCGTGTATTGTGTGTCGAACAGTGATACAATTTTAAAATATCCACGGATGTACTGCCGGTCTATAGTGTTCAACTGGCACAATATTTCGGCGATCATACATGTCGCCATCATCAGGTGAACTGACGGACTGAGCTCCTGGAAACGCGCCGGCACGGAGATACGCACGCTACGGCGGCTCGAGGGGAACTGGGTTCTAGCCTTTTTTATTTTTATTTTTTTATTTTTTTAGTACTTCTCATTCTCTCCCCTGATGGGGGAGAGCAGGCCTTCTCAGAGCGTGCATTGTGCTCTTTATCAGCCTGAAGGATTACATTTATTTTTTATTTACAATTTTACATATTTTGTTTGCAAAAGTGCTACAAATATTTATATTGGTACATATTTTTTACAAATCAGATTTTAAGGTTTACAAGGTAATAATAATAGATGACATTAAATTTCATAAGAATGGATGTTACAATTTATAGATAACATATATGATATACATAGATATATATACATTGTTATAGTTTAGTCACACTTTTGATATTTACCAATGAGATAAGATATAGCATATCAGAGTGTAGGATACCTTTTATGTAGGTAGTGTGTGGTATGGATATCGTGATAGTTATTCGTTTTGTTTGTGTGTGTTGTTGGTTCTATGTGTTTTGGATATTATTCGTGTTTGTAGGTTAAGAGTTTGCTTCTTTTGGCGGGTCTGAGGGTTTAATGTGGTGTGTGTTGTCTTTCTTTGGTTCCACATTTTTGTTGCTTTTATTACTGTGTGCTAGCTGTGGATGGTAATTTCGTGTGTGTGGAGTATTTTGCTGGGAATGTTTTGAGGTTACTCACATAGGTACCCATTTTTTCGGAATACAGTTCTCAGGTGTTCCAATTACTGGGGTACTCTCTCTGCGTCGGAGATAGTGCGCGCTATGTACCTCTCACGGACGTCGAGATACTGGGACTGCGTCATTAGAAGGGCTATTGAAATTCGAAAAAGTGACAACCTCATAAACCGTGACGGTGGCTATTATCTTAGCAAAGCTTGGGAACCAGCGATTGGGTTAATTAAGAGTAATATTGTGCCAGGTGGACACTATAGACCGGCAGTACACCCATGGATATTTTATCAAATACGCCGGGAAAAACTAAAGAATCACTTCGATTTCTTTGGTCATTTTGTTGGAAGGGTGGTGGTATTTAAACCGAAAAAGTTACCAAGCCTTTGCAAAGTTCGTTGAAAGCTGGAAAGTGATTTCATTCTCAAACAATGAAGAATACGGTCGAGGTATTTACATACATTCAAACTGCTTGAAGATAATAGATTGTAATGCGCATCTAAGCATTTTAACATAAGATTGCACCACTTAATGAGTAGTTATCAAAGCAGTCTAGAATTTTAAATTTGCTTCGCAATTCTATGACAAACTAAAACTTCAATTGCTCCTAGATATAAAGGCAACTTGACACTGAGGTTGGGTGCCATTGAACAAAGTTACTAGTGTAATATAATTTATCAGTGGAATTTACTGCGGAAAACGTTCATTTCGTATATTTGATTTCTATAATTAAGGTACTCCTTCAAGAGATGGAAAAAACTGTTTACTGATATTGACTACCAATTCTTACGGAAGCCTGTTGAAATTGCTGCTTGGTTCTTAAACAGTAGATTAGAAAGTGCTCGTACATGAATGTAATTTCTATCCTGTTTATTCACACCTTCTTACTGTGGCATTCCTCTTGTAAAACCACACATAAACCAATGTACGAAGCGTGATATGCCCGGCTGTTAATGTTCATTTCTTTAAATTAATGCTTCCATTGACAGGAATACAACAGGCGCTTTTTCGGAATCGAAATTAGCTGTTCCCTCTTTTAGTGAACGGGTTTGGATTTAAATAGTATTAGATTCCATTACTTATATCCGTAATTTACTATATAAATTATATCCAGAGAAAACAGGCGCGTCGCATAGCAAAACTCTAACATCCATCAAACAGTGCATAAAACCGCGATATCTGCATAATTAAAGTTCACGTTCTGGAATAATATTACGTAGTTCATAAACTTGAAAGTACTGCACTTAATATTACTGCTCGTCAAATTGCTGTGGAAACAGTCCGAGTGTTTACACACGTCAGTTCGTTCAGTCAAAGATAATACTATGTAAATAAATTAACATACACACCAGAGTCTTCGAATGTAGTCACTTTCAAATGTAATGTAATGATATGGATGAAATGTTTCTAATATCCAAGATAAGTTCGATCAAGTCCCAAAATGTAGTTTCTATAATTATCAATTCAAAATCCACGCCTAAACCAGCACACAATCATTCGACTGAAGTTAAGTATCGACCGTAATGACTTATTTCGATACTGTTAGTACCAATCACAAAACTGTTACGCGGTACTAAATCTTTCGTACAAAGTCAATTAACAAAGTATAGTAACGAGTATCACACACATTTCATTGATTTATTCGGCTAAAACATGAGACTGACTTTAACAATTCCTAAATTTTGCTTTTATATGACCCCACGGAACAAATAACTACGATCTTATTCGCCCTCCATGCTGGTACTCCCGTAATCACTTTGACCTACTGTTAAATTAATATTCACAGTAGTTTGAATTCTAACTTTCCCATTACGAAAGTTGACTCCTGGTCCCTAAATAATTAAAAATATTAACTGAAATACAAACGAGGGGTTACATTACTGAGCCGTCTCTCTCTCTCCCGTCAGCCAAACTTTGGTGATGTTTAGTTCTACGAGTAGATTTCGAACCAGCTAAGCTGACATCTGTTACTTTTCTTAAATTATCCACGGCGCGCTGTTTTTATTGCGGAGTACTAATGAGACTAATCGGAAAGCAGTTAGTGCTGCGACTGATAAGAGCCGTGCGTCTCGTGGCGTGCACAGTTCTATTAATTCCACTGGCGCCAGAGACAAACAAGCGTAGGCTACAAACGCTGCCTGCGATACGTTGCCCGCCCGACCTTGGCATTGACTGCGCATCTCTCTCTCTCTCTCTCTCTCTCTCTCTCTCTCTCTCTCTCGCACACAAAACGGAATACGAACGGGACAGGTAGTGGTCTGACACTCGGACTATGAATAGATTCCCGGTGCAGGCTCCTTCCTACACACAGCACTTGCCAAAACACACACACACACACACACAACAAAGCCACAAGCATTCCTGCCAGACGTCATCGCTTGGTCTTTTAAAGCGCTGCTAGCAATTTAGTGGACGTAGCGCCCGTCAACCGTACAAACTCATTGACAAGATTGTTTGTCTCGTAGTTAATTATCCTCCATTGGATTGAGTGGAAGTACGGTGGGACATCTTGGGCAATCAAGAAAGGCTGACAGCATGTGTCGACGTGGGCTTCAGGAACTGTGACAGCAGCTACTGGGATCACGAGAGAGTTTGGACTATAAGTGTGATTAGGTAGGTAGATTCTTTCATCTAATTCATCAGTAGATAATTTTTATAGCTTAACAATTCAACAAATATGGTCATTCACATGCCCTAACTAAACTACAGTTGACAGTTAATGACATTTTCTTCGTGGGGAACCACAGTAAATTAATGCAGATTTTCAGTTAAACTATCGACGTTTGACTATTTTTAATGTTCCATTCATGGTGCAAAATGACTCTCATTATACGTAGTCAGTGTGGCATATGGAAGTTTGGGTTGGTCCTGAGGTGATGTTCGGGTGGCCAAGTGCTGAAGGCGACTGCTCACGTAATGCGGGAAACCCGGGTTCGAATTCCGGACCGGCACAAATTTTCACATGTCACCATTTGGTATAACATCTACGCCTGTACAGAGTAGCTGTTAGAAAATTATAATTGCAAATAATTTCGCCAAAATTATTTATTTCGGTTAATATACGGGGTACAACGTTCGCCGTCGGTGTTTGTGTTGTCCTTAAGTCAGTTTTAGTAGTTTGTAAGCTACGGACTAATGACCAAGCAGTTAAGTTCGATAGATTTATAAACATTTGAAGATACGGAGTGAGTCACTATTGCCACTAAGAATAACACCGAAAGTATAGTAGGAGCTGAAAAGTTTTTAGGACAAGAGTTGCATGGGAAAACAGGAACCAGAATATGAGGTTGGCTTTCTGTTAGTAGGTGGGCTCGCTTCAGAGACACGGAGGTCAACTTTTTTTTAATAGGATGCTTTCTGATAGCGGCTGTCTAGGCGAATACAGGGATTTGTAACAGTAACGTCTCTGAAGGTCAACTAAGGTAAAACAGATGGCATGAACGCCCATATATAGGTGTTCGAAGTGATGACCATTGGAATCAATGCAGCGCTGCAGACTTCTTATCATGGATTGAGTGGTATCACTTCCGCATTTGCAGGCACTGCTTCGGCAATCAGAATGTAATTTTCACTACCCAGAAGCCGCCAGCGACCCATCTTGCCAAGCGCTTGTCACCATTCTAGTGCGACAGAACCGGTGGGCGGCTTCACAATGCTTATTGCTGACACCTTTTGACCTTCGTTGTCCCTCAAAGACCTTACTGTTGCATATCAATGGATTCGTCTCGATAGCCACTATCAGAAAATAAGTACCAAACCATACAATTCCATTCAGGAGAAAAAAAGAAAAAAAAATTACCTTCATATCTCTGAAGCAAACCCCACCTATGAACAAAAAAACCAACGTGATATTCTGACCCCCGTTGTCTCATCCAACTGTTGTCCCTCAAACTTTTCAACTCCCAACACACTTTAGGAGTTATTCTAGGAGGCGGCAGTTAGTTACTTTCCCTGTATTATCACAATCATGATTTCGGCCGTGTAGCCATTTTCAAATGTCTTCCCTGGAAATTACAATGGTCAAAAAGTATGGGAACTAATTAAGACACGTCTTTAGATGAAATGTCCGGTTATAAATTGAGGTGTAGAATGGCCTGTTACGCTTAAACTGCATGTCATTGTCACATTAATATACGTTTGTTTTTACGGAAACAGTCGCCAAATCAAGAAAACTTGAAAATACATAGTGTTACTGCATCATTGTGCAGAGACTAAAGAAAAAAAAGTAAAATGATTGCATTAGAATGTCTCCTGTACTGTCGACACATTAAACTAAAGTTCTTGACCTCCAAAAGTTCTGAGAAACTCTGACTTTGTTTTTAGAATGGCAAAACTAGTTTGTGTGGACATAAGCATAGGAGAGACATTCTGCTGGAAACATTTTAGTTTCGGCTCTGCATATTGATGCAGATGATTGATATTTTTCAGTTTTTAATGATTCTTGTAAATTAAGATGATTCTGTAAAACCAAACGTACATTTATGTCACGATGATAATCAGTTTAGGAGTATCAAACAATTTTAAAATGTAAGTAATAAAGTTACATCTTATGTAAAGACGTGTATTAATTAGTTCCTACATTTTTCACCTTTGCACTTCGTAATTTCCAGTAAAGACAGTTGAAAATAGCTACAAGGCCTAAATCATGATTATTTTACAATAAACTAACCACAGCAGTCAATTGGCGGTAATTTAATTAAAACGAACCTGACAGGTGATATACTCCATTCGAAAACATATGATTTGTGTACGTTTGCCTACTCGTAGCCACGTTAATATGAATTGGCTGGCTGTAACGGAGAGTTAAATTAATGCATAAAACAAGCTAACATCGAAGTACTGTGCAACCCAGTAGTGGCTCCATAACGGTGTGGACTTTTTCTTTTTTGTACATAGAATAGACTGCGTCTTTTTGGTGCAACTACATCGATCATGTCTGGAAATATGTACGGCTACTTCATTTGCAGAAATTCATGTACTTCCTGTCGCCAGATAACTATAGAATTTTTATCTACAGCAATGGGCAAAGTCACCGAGCTACAATGTCAGCGATCGGAAACTCTACAGCTGCAGATAGCCCGACATGTCCCAGATTTATAGGATAGCCCGACATGAACCGTCACACATTTACAGGACTATCGAGAGGCGCGCACAAAATCATACCGGTAGCACTTTTCCAATTATGGACGACTACGAAGTCATGCTTGTAAGAAATACGAGGGATGTTTAAACGAAACGTCTTAACCACCAAACCGGTTGAAATTTGTATATGCCGCATGGAGAGTAACGTAGTGCGACATCTAGGGATGCTAAGCATGCAGCGTCACCTCCCCTAAAAAGTTCACGGTTGTGCCCTCAGCAGGTAAGGTGGTGCTCACCGTCTTTTTCGACGTACGAGGTCCAGTGTTCATCAGATTCAAGGAAAAAACCAACAACTCTAACGCGCTTCGACACATCTCTAGGGTCACACAGTGTACTGGCTGAGTTAGTGGGAGCAGCTTGAGCTTCCGTCCTACAGCCCGGACGTGTCGCCCCGGGACTTCCATCTGTGTGGTCCGCTAAAAAGACGTCTCGGAGGGAAGCGCTTCAACTGCGACGACGAAGTGAAGGACACAGTAGAGGACTGGCTCTTGTCACAGCACAGGAATTCTGGGAACAAGAAATCCTTCGGCTCGTTAAAAATTGGGATAATTGTGTTCTGACCTGGTGATTAAATTTGAATGAAGACTTCAATTATACCCCCCCAGGGTCATATCATACCTTATCATTTGAATATCCCTCGTAATTTTCAAGAAAAATATTTGATGTGTTGCGTCATTCTCGATTAATATTGCACAGAATATAGCTGAGGAACTCGCTACGCGAACAAACTGAGGCAGCGCACCGGTGACAGTGTTGGGCGCCAAACGTGTTCTTCATCTGGTCTCTTCAAACCAAACAAAATAGCGAAAGAAATAGGCATTCAACAGCTCAGAAGTCTCCTGCGTTGCCTTTACCAGTTTCAGCTGAGCTAATGAAGAAAACGGTTAGATAACCCTCAGGAGTTGATATCATTTGTTCAAGACAGATCAGGCGAATCAATTCAGACAAAAGTTAGTAGAGATTCAGGGCAGTGTGGGGTCTACCTCGACTCCTCTACTGCCGAACCCCTGAGGCTCTTACGTAACCTTGCGTCTCACATGTAACATGATGCCCCCACCTAAGCCTGTTCGCTCTAAATGCTTCATTTGTGGCGCTTTTAGCCAACTTGCGGCAGTCTTTTAATCTCCCAGATGCGCTACCCTTAGTTTTAGGCGACGACGCCTCTATGGCTAACGCAGTTTCATTCGCGCAGCTGGTTTTTATGACTCTATCTAGTGGTGGGTGCTGTAGCCTGATATCTTAGGTCACCATCAATCCAGCACTTTTAAAGACTTTTTCAGACCCTTATGTGAAATACCTAGGGGTTCTTAGTGTGCAGTATGGCTGGCTAATCCTGTTTTATCTTTATGATCAGCCAGCCATGGTATTCTGCTATCCAGTTTTGAGTTCCTTTGTTTTACCAATGGTGTGTCTTCGTTTTGTATTGTCAGCGACTTGTCCATTTTCAGCCTATCTCTTTTGTGAGTCCCTATTTTCAGAGCATTGTTTTACTTTTTACGTTCTTGACAGTGGACTGTTAGCTAGCAACATGGGACTGATGACCTAGCTGTTTAGTCCCCTCAAACCATCACCACCACCAACACCACCACCACCACCACCAACAACAACAACAACAACAACAACAACAACTACTACTACTACTACTACTACTTCATTTGTGGTCTTCATTTCCAGTTTGATTTCCGCATTATGGATGCCCTCCTCTTGCGTCAATGAAATAGTAGCTAACCTAGGCCTATCTATGGCATCTCTGGCACATTCCGAACTATACAAATTGTCTTAACGCCACGCTCAAAGATTGGTGCCTGCCGTCAAGGGGAACGCACAGAATGTTTGCCGAGGGCGGTCACGCGACTGGCACGGCGCGGCGGGACTGGTTCTGCGGTTGTAAGGCGCCGTGCCGGCAGGCGGCTATCTGGCCGCTGCTATATATAGCACACGCGCTGGCCACGCGGTATGCACGTGCGCCAGGGCGGCCCCTATTAGCTACGACCTGAACTTCTGCGGCCACACCCAAGCTCTCTCACTTTCTACCCACACACGTCCTCACAATCTAGGAATCTTCCGCTCAGGCGTGGAATCCGTCTGGCACGCACATCGATGGCTTTTTCCGGGTATATGGGGAAGGGGGAGGAATAGCTGCAGAGAAATGGATGTCAATTTGCAGTTTGTAAGCTCAACGACATCACGTAATGTTCACGATTTGAAAGATGATGAAAGACGATATATAGTTACCTTCCAAATAGAGTGGATATGCGCCTCACGACTGTAGTAAACTACTCTCCTGGCCATTAAAATTGCTACACCACGAAGATGATGTGCTACAGACGCGAAATTTAACCGACAGGAAGAAGATGCTGTAATATGCAAATGATTAGCTTTTCAGCGCATTCACACAAGGTTGGCGCCAATGACGATACCTACAATGTGCTGACACGAGGAAAGTTTCCAACAGATTTCTTATACACAAACACTAGTTGACCAGCGTTGCCTGGTGAAACGTTGTTGTGATGCCTCGTGTAAGGAGGAGAATGCGTAACATCACGTTTCCGAGTTTGATGAAGGTCGGATTGTAGCCTATCACGATTGCGGTTTATCGTATCGCGACATTGCTGCTCGCGTTGGTCGCGATCCAGTGACTTAGCAGAATATGGAATCGGTGGGTTCAGGAGGCAATACGGCCTCGTATCACTAGCAGTCGAGATGACAGGCATCTTATCCGCATGGCTGTAAACGGATCGTACAGCCACGTCTCGATACCTGAGTCAACAGATGGGACGTTTGCAAGACATCTGCACGAGCAGTTCGACGTCGTTTGCAGCAGCATGGACTATCAGCTCGGAGACCATGACTGTGGTTACCCTTGACGCTGCATCAGACAGGAGCGCATGCGATGGTGCACGCAACGACGATCCAGGTTCTGTGTACAGCATCATGATGGTCGCATCCGTGTTTGGCGACATCGCGGTGAACGCACATTGGAAGCGCGTATTAGTCATCGCCATACTGGCGTATCACCCGGCGTGATGGTATGGGGTGCCATTGGTTACACGTCTCGGTCACCTTGTTCGCATCGACAGCACTTTGAACAGTGGCCGTTACATGTCAGATGTGTTACGACCCGTGACTCTATCCTTCATGCGATCTCTGCGAAACCCTACATTTCATCAAGATAATGCATGACCGCATGTTGCAGGTCCTGTACAGGCCTTTCTGGATACGGAAATTATTCGACTGCTGCCCTGGCCAGCACATTCTCCAGATCTCTCACCAATCAAAAATGTCTGGTCAATGGTGGCCGAGTAATTGGCTCCTAACAATACCCGAGTCACTACTCTTGATGAACTGTATTGTTTGACTCAATGCCCAGGCGTATCAAGGCCGATATTGCGGCCAGAGGTGGTTGTTTTGGATACTGAGCTCAGGATCTCTGCACCCAACTTGCGTGAAAATGTAATCACATGTCGCTTCTAGTATAATGTATTTGTCCAATAAATGCCCGTTTAACATCTGCATTTTTTCTTGGTGTAGCAATTTTAATGGCCAGTAGTGTATTAAACAGTTTTTCTGTAAATGAAAAAATGTTGCTTTGTAATAAGTACACTTTATCCAGATTTCGAAACCATGGAAGTGTTTTCATCAGAAGTATAAAAGTGACATGAGACGTAAGAAATTGAAACATATTGTGCTCAAATAGTCAACTGTTTGGGAAAAAAAAAAAAAAAAACTCTGATGCCACTGCCAACAACAAACATTACGGCAGCCCATAGCAGCTAGCCACCTTGTTTTCTATAAACCATGCTAGTATATATTTGGCATGCATTTTTATTATGAGAAGTTTTTTATGACTTGAACACTGAATGCTCTTTTTAGTTCTCATGTCAGTTTTGTACTTCTGATGAAGACACCCTTAGATGGTGTCTAAATCCGGATAAAGAGTATTTATTACAAAGCAACTTGTGGGGCTGTTTGTTTCTGTTTACAGTAAATAAACTGTTACCGTCGCAGCTTTTAAGTTAAGCCGTGTTAGAAATTTTAAACAGGGCAGACAGGAGCTAGCAGTCGTCGCTGAAATACATGACTGAAAATCAAGATTTCCGCTGTTGACTAGCCATTCTCAATGTATTTGTTTCAGAGTGATGTTTTGCATATACACTTACGCCTCACAGAAATATTAGATTTTTCACAGTTCAGAGTTCTCCTGTAAGGATACCTGAACATGAAACACCACTTAAACAAATGCATTGAGAGTGGTTAGTTGCTAGCTGAAAACTGCATTTGCAGCAATAAATGATTCCATTTCAGCGACGACTGATGGCCGCTGACTACCCTGTTTAATGTGAAGTGTGTTTTAGGACATTTAACGGAAT
Organism: Locusta migratoria; assembly: GCA_026315105.1. NCBI lineage: Eukaryota > Metazoa > Arthropoda > Insecta > Orthoptera > Acrididae > Locusta > Locusta migratoria. Next base: position 305,255,024 of record CM048746.1, read on the forward strand.
GAGTATCAGCACCACATCAGTTAATTACGCAGTGAAAATGTTTTTCCTCGGAACGATGGCCCACGGGGACACATTAGACAGTATTGTCTGACAACGCGCTCTACTTAATACACTGAGGTAACAAAAGTCATGGGATAGCGATCCCCAAGGAAAAACATGGCGTTACTATTGCGTACAAAGGGTATAAAAGAGCCCTCTGCAGAGACAGAGCTGTTGTCTGTTCTCTCGCGACTCACGTGAAGTGGTTTACGCAGTGATTATGGCCGCAAGACGGGAATTGGACACGCCGTTAAAAGGCATAATCAGTCACAAATGTCTAAGATGATTATTTACATTCTCTGAAACTACGTTAGGACCTGTACTTGTTTTATTCACAGGAAGGGAGCATGGTCTAAGTTTGTCACAACTGTCACAGAAAAAAAGCAACTTCTAACGCCTCAATTCATTACTAAATATATCGCTCACCTTATAGAGTGATCTATCTCTCTCTTTGTTGAAAGTATTTAGTGACAGTTGTGAGAAACGTAAGCAATGCTCTTAACTTATGTACGGTGCTTGTTCTTAGACATTCGCGAAAGAAGACACAGTACATATAATTGGCGGTTTATTTTTTAATGGCCCAAAAGGATAACTAAATTACATGGCTGATGAAATAAATAAAAAGGCAACCAAACATTAAATTCGTAGTCGAATACCAAACAACTGAAGGAATTAATTTCCATGATTTGACTATCTCTTGTCAAAATAACAAACATTCCTTCCAAAGGAAAGCCACTGCCACAGATGTTTCAATTAATAATTCTTTATCCCATCCCAACCAACATAAGACTGCCTTCTTCAGGTCATCTGTGAATCAAATGCTCCGGATCCCCATTACTGAAGCAACTGCATGCAAAGAAATTGACATACTCAAACATATAGCCCATAACAATGGATAAACCTCACCTTCATAGAGACCCTACTCCAAAACACAAAAAGTGAACTAAATGACCCAACATCAACATTAAAACCAGTGAAGGAAATGTCCAAATTTGCTAGTCTTCCATACCTTGGCAAAGTGTCATACAAACTTGCAATTCTTTTTAGGCCATATAACATAAAAATATCATTCTACACAGATAATTGTCCGTAACAACAAACACACTAGTGAATTGCACAAAAATCAGGCATATATAAACTGACACGCTCCTGCTGTTGCGTCTATGTTGGACAAACAGGAAGACCTTTTTTTGATCCGTTACAAGGAACATATCGATGCCCTTAGACTAAAACCCTTGAACAATCCAGTGTTGCATCACACACAGCTCATTATGAACACCCCATTAATAATATCAATGACCATCTTTCAATACTACATATTGCTGATAAAGGGTTACATATGAATCTCCTTGAACAATTGGAGATTACCCGACAAAATCGCCGGCCGCGGTGGCCGAGGGGACTGAGGCGCTCCAGTCACGGTCTGCACGGCCACTACTGTCGGGTGTTCGAATCCCCCCTCGGGCATGGATATTTGTGCCGTCTTTAGTATAAGGTAGTTCATAAGTAGTTTGTAAGTTTAGGGACTGATGACCCCGTAGTTAAGTCCCATAAGCTTAACAAACATTTGAACATTTGAACTTAACAAACATTTGAATATTTGAACCGACAAAATCCCGAATGGACAGACAGTCAGCACATAACTTCTTCTTTCAAAACTTCGAAGAGATTCTAACTCCTAGACAGTAAAATAGATTTGCCCATATCCATTCATAGTTCATGCTCTATTAGTAATGTCTGTCAATAAAATAAGTGTCATGTTATTGTTCCATTTTTTTATATTAGCATAGCCACAGTAGTTATTGTCCAACCACTCGATAAATATTTCACCCTTTCATATTTACGTTTGTCAATATATCTCTCTTGTTTCATTACTAATGTAACTAGATACTAGCAAAATTTAATGTGATGTGTAAAATATAATTTTATACCGTTACATACTTTTGTGCATACAAAATGTCTCAAAGCAAAGAACATTAGTCAAGTGCAACATATACCACAGTAACCCTCTTTGCAACACATTGTGTTTATAGCTAGTAAATGAGTAACGCTAAGTGTAGCAAAAATGCTGTCATGTGTGGGGGGGGGGGGGGGGAAATAAGGGGGGGGGGGGCGGCCTCAGTGCTCAATGCATAAATTGGTTACACTTACACTTACAATGAAACACAGTAAGTATATGAAATTACAATAGTTTAATTCCGATTTATTCTGTTCTCGATCACTAAATTTGTTATGTTACCAGAACCACAATGAATGCAATGAGAGCGTCCAGTAAGAACGCTTCGAATTTGTCTGGAACAATGCTGGTATGTGGAACAATACCTGAAGTTGTTGAGTGTGTAATTAAACAGGTGTGGATGAAAGCAGACAGCAGGCAGGGCATTGGCTGGAGTGTCGGCACGCAGCTTTCGCCTGTTGGGCATTGCGCGCACGCGCCGGTCAGGGAGCGCGCGCCTGCCTGCTACACCGGTTGGTTCCGCCTTGCGAAGCGGCACACAGCGCGCCTCGTATCTGCGTGCGGTCTGGCGCGGTAAATCTGCTGCTACACGGCATGTGCGTTCAAAGTTTACTTTCTGTGCCTAGTGACTGATCGCGCGTAGCAAAAGTATACGCTGTTGGCCGTGCGAACTGCCACACCGAGGACCAGAGGTTTCAAAGCCAGAATTATTTGGGAGATAACACTTTGTTTATAAATCACGTGACTGAAAATACGGCTCCCTGTGAAGCGAGGAAGGTGACGAACCCATAATTGTTGGCGCCATTCTTGCCTATTACCGTTGATACACGCCTCTGAATTGGATCAAACAGGCTCTAGATACGTTGTTGGAAAACAACATTTTGCTTGATATTTTAAAATTTTCATCAGGGTTCGTCCACAAGCTACCCCCGCCCCTCTAATTCACCCTCACCACACACACTGTTAGTAATCTGTATACAGGAATGTTTTGTTGGTTTGTGCATAGCCGTTAATCTCCGAAAGTTCGTGACCGATTGCTTCGTAGTTTTGACTCAACGTTGCATTGTAATACTGGAAGGTTTCTAGGTACATATTTCTTCAATATATTGTATAGCGGTTTTTCGTATCAACGTTTGCCCATTATAAAATTTATTTAAATTCATATATGATGTACACTGAAAAATTATGTATTTTGAACATGCGCATACTCTAGTGGAACGTTGTGTTAAAATATCAAAACATTCGGCCAATAAGATGTCATTTTGAACATAACACTAAACATGGCTCTAGGTCAGATATAGTTCTAAGAGGACAGCAGAGGGGGGGGGAGGAAATTGGCGTAGAGAGGGGGTAAGGGAACGAACAGGTGTCTGATGATATGGTTATTAACACGTAAATTCTCGTTAAATGAGAAAGGTTAATTGCGATTACCGTTTTGAAAACTTTTCTGTACATTTAGTTCTATTTCACTCGCTGTAATGTATGGGCTAACAGTAACCTACCCGCTATAGAACTTTCTGAATAAATTACGTAGACATACTTGAAAAACAGTGTTATTTTAAAACGGCTGGTAAGAATTGAGAAATTGTTGTTATAAAGCTAAGATGCTGTACTACCGTTTTTAGTGTTGATGTTGGTGTTGTTGTTGTTGTTGTCTTCACTCCGCAGAGTGGTTTGATGCAGCTCTCCACGCAACCCTGTCCTGTGAAAGGCTAATCATCTGAGAATACGTTCGGCAACCTACATCCTTTTGAATCTGCTTACTGTATTCGTCCCTCGGTCTCCTAAGATTTTTACCCCACACACTTCCTTCTAATGCTAAGTTGACTATTCCTTGATGTCTCAGAATGTATCCCACCGACCTATCCGTTCTCTTAGCCCAGGATATGCCAGAAACTCCTTATTTCCCCCAATTCGGTTAACCACATCCTCGTTAGTTACGTGATCTACCCATCTAATTTTCATCATTCGTCTGCAGCACCACATTTCAAAAGCTGTGCCACCACGTGTCAAAAAATCAGATATTTAAACCGTACGATTTCTCAAAATAGACTGAGCCATTTTCTACTTTCACAAGCAATGGAAAACATGTGAGGAAAAAATGTTAAAAGTACGTGGGGTGGTCCTATATACCGTCAACACTTCTTACTTCTTGAAAATCGGAAAAGTGATTTCCCCATTTTTCCCAGCCCGACCCGGCAAGGAGTGGCCATCCCTGCGCGACTCAATGTAAATACATTTTCAATATACATAAGCGCAAACACTTTTCCCTCCAATACTACAATGACAGTTGATTGATTCCTCGGAATGTGCCCTACGAATCGATCCCTTCTTCTAGTCTTATCAGAGATTTCTTTTCTCTCCAATTCTGTGCAGAATCTCCTCGTTAGTTACGCGAGCTATCAACCTAATCTCCATTACAGCACAAGTCGGTGACTATCATCTTGGCTGAATGTCTTCCATATTTCGTTCCTGCGTAAGGCAACAAATCCACACAAATGCCTTCACATAGACTTCGTTACACATTAATATTTGATGTTAACAAATTTCCCTTCCATAGCAATTTTTTTTTTTTTTTTTTGCATTTTATATCTTGTCTACTTATAAACATGTTGAGTCCTTTCAGTCAGTCTTATACTTCCGTGAGAAAGTAATAATTTATCTTCTAAGCTAACTTGACGATCCATTTTGGTGACGTATATTTTAACATGTTGCCCATGTATTTTTATTAATTTCGACGAGAAACACTTTGACATGTTCTAAGTCAAGACCATGTAAACCCTTCTGAAGATGATTTAAGTAATCGAAACCGGTAAAGAGTAATATATTTTATCAGCGATCTTGTCTTAAAAACCTTATGAAATTGCATATTTATTAAATAGTGGGTATTTTACTCTCCCAATTTTTTTGAGTGGCTACAGCTACCGCGATACCCACTTCAACCGCCGGGCTTAACTGTGAAGGAGCAGGTGCTGTTTGCCGAAATTGCCGACCAGACGTCTAAAACAGGTAAACAAGGAGGCCCAATAAGCGATGAAATATTTTTGAACGATGTGTGCGCTATGTGTGGTCGAGCATTATCCTGTTGCAATGTGGCCGTCGGTAGGTGTAGCTGTACTCTCAATACATGCTAAGCGGGGGCGGGAGAGGAATAAAATACCACCCCACAGCACAATACCGGGTGTAGTAGTGGTATGGCGATAGATAAGGCGAATCTAGTTTGTGCCGGCAGCTCAACGACCTGCAGACACCGTGGTGAGAGACTGCTGACCCGCTGCATTATGCATCGGCATACTGGCCGTGAACCGGTTATGTAGTCGGCGCTCGTAGTGCATTCCACTTCCGGATCTCCGTAGTAGACATCGCCGGTGCGCTAACCAGCCAGAGCTACAGCTCTGAAGTGCTGGAGCCTTTTCATCTACATACTCTGCAAGTTTCAATGAAGTGCATGGCACTTTTATGATCTCTCTACAGTTTATTTCTAATAGCTCGCGAAAAAAGACACATCTTTCTGTTTTCGATTTGATTTCTCTTATTTTGTTAGGGTGATCAAGCCTCCATGCGTAAGTGGGTGCTAACAATGTATGATGGCATTCGGAAGAGAAATTTCGCAAATAATTTCGCCGCAACGAATAACGCCTTTTCTCTCTTAATGAAACTCACCCCAACTCGTGCATCATTTCCGTGATATTCTCTACCCTATCATCATTTCGTGTCGCTCATTGGCCTGGTGTAAGTCTTTCAATTGGACGCCAATTCGGCGACTTGAGTGTCCCTAGCCTATCCCAGTTATCCAACTGGGGAAAGGGGATCTACAGCTTAACGTGGAATCTGAACCACGTGTCGTTTCTGGCGACTCCTCACATCGTTGAGGTGAAGGATGGGTCAAAACGCAGACTGAAAAATCAGAGGTCCGGCCGGGTATCGAACCCGCGTTCCTTCGGTTTCCAGTCGAGCGCTTTACCCCAAGACCACCGGGCCCGACCCTATATCGAGATAATACAAAACGAGCTGCCCTTGTCTGTACTTTCTCTAAATCTTCTGTCAGTCCCACCTGGTATCGATCCCAAAATACGCATCAATACTCCAAAACAGTATGCACAAGTGTAGTGTATGCTCATCAGTCCTGGGAAATTTTCTTTTCAATATTTTTGCTGCACCAGATAAACATGGGAAATGTGTGGAAGTAGCAAAAATTCCGAACACGATCAGCACAGCAAAAGAGCGTCTTTGACTCAATGCCGAGCCGTGTACCAGCTGCTATAGCGAGCAGTGGCGAAGCCTGCCCGACTTCACGTGGAACTGTGTTGCTAGCCTTACGTTCTCACCCACTAAATTTATTGTGATATCTTCTGCCCTCCTTGGTGCAGTCTTGGATGGCCAGCGTTGTATTTACGGTGTTCCTACTTCGTCAGGCCCGTATGTGATATTGTTAGTAAAAAGGACGCAAAGTGCACCTTATAATTGTCGTTCCTGTAAGATGAGACAGTTCGTACTTTCAACATCACCAGTAATTAGTGCTTAGAAATCAACATTCGCTTTTAACTCCAGACAAATTACAACTCAGATGGAAGACGAGGCACGCTTCTTAATTAAATTCTGATTATTCCCAAGTATCCTAGACACATATGGACCGTTAGTATACCTTAATGTTCTGCGCGCCATCTTAACGGAAACAAAGTAACTCTGCAAATCACATTTAAGTGCCTGGTAGAGGGTTCATCGAACCACCATTATACTATTTATCTCCCATTCCATTCTCGAATAGCGCGCGGGAAGAATAAACACCTGAATCTCTCCGTTCGAGCTCTGATTTCCCGTATTTTATTCTGATGGTCATTGTAAGTGGGAGTGAAAAATATATATTCGCATTCTGAGGAGAATGCTAGCAATTGGAGTTTCATAAGTAGCCCACGCCACTGCGATAAGCGCCGTTGTTGTAATGATTCCCATCGCAGATCCTGTATCATTTCCGTAACGTTGCCTCCCCTGGATTGTGACAATACGGAACGACCTACCCTTCTCTGGACTCTTTCGATGTCCTCCTCCAAACCCACCTGATAAGGATCCACACTGGGCAGCAATACTCCAAAACTGGACGGACAAGCGTAGTGTATGCAGTTTCTTTTGTAGTTCTCTTACGTCTTTTAAGGGTTCTGCCAATAAAACGCAGTCTCTGGTCCGCCTTTCCCACGACATTATCTACGGATGAACGACCACTGCTCTGCTACTAATTATTTCCTGAGTTTTTTATTAACTATTAACGTTTAGACAAGTACTAAACACACCAATATGGCGTCACAAATTATACCAGACAGTTAAAATGCGATAAATCTGTCAACGAACTTTACACACTCTCCCACACACACATTAAACAAACGACTTCCCTCCAGTAGGTTAACTGGCAACCGTGGCGGCAGAAGGGGCATCCTGCCAAAGACGTAAAACTAATGCACTGCCAGACCATGAAATACAGCGTTCGCGATAGACAGGTAGTGCGTTGTTCTTTATTGCTTGCGAGCCCAGTTCCTCATATCTGCTCGTTGGCATACAATGACAAACCACTGCTCAAAACAATGAGGAATCAGGTGAGATCATACACACTATACATATCGAAAAGTATATTATTCAGTTATTGGTAACAACTGTAATTTGTGTGTAATACAGTAAGATATTTTGCTGTCTCTAATGTTTACTTGAAATTTACATGGCGTTTACCTACAGCCAGGCGCCATGGGGCTACCATAATAGTAAGTCATTCTCGTTGCCATCTAATATGGTGTGTCATCACCTCGGACCACCTGCGTGGCATGGACAGTATGACGTTATCAATCACCTCTTGAGGGATATTTGGCTACTCTTCCCTTAGTGCATTATTCAGCTCTGGAACTGTTTTGAACGTGCTGGTCTGGCTGCAGTACATCGACCAAGTGCATTCCAGACATGCTCAATCGGGTGTAAGTCCGGTGAACAAGCTGGTCATTCCATTTGTTCAATTCCGTCAGCTTCAAGCATGTTGTCCGCCAGTCCAGAAGGAACCCATCTCCTATAGATCCACCGCAGGGCACAACAAAGGTCGAAGGATCTCTTCTCTACACTTCTGAGCAGCAAAACGCCATTCTGAACGACATAGAGGTCCGTACGTCCGACCATACTGACTCCTGTCCAACCATTCGTCCACCATGATGATACGTTATTTCCTGCACGTAAGTAGTATTGTTCAGAGTTCCACGTTCTCTCCAGATACGGGAAGAAGATTACCCGGTTGAACACAAAAACTTTAGTCATCTGTGAACAGAAGTCGTCTCTATTCGTTAAGACTGCAATTCCAGTTTCTGTGGTATAAACGGTGCCGTAGGTTCCGGTGTGCGTAGAGGTCACATACCCGAAAGCGATTTCGGACTGTTTGTATAGATATTGCGCGTCCTGTTGCAACTGAGTTACATTCAGCCTACTGTCTGGATGGTCTGTTAATCGGAGGTAACAGTCATCCCTAGCTTACGTAGCCTATGGACGACTTTGGCCTTGCTTTCTTTTAACAGTTCCTGTTGTCTGAAATGACATTTTTATTTACCATGCTAGCAATTTTCATAACATAAAAACATCAGAGCCTCTCAAAACACTCAATTCTAGGCGGACATCGACACTGACACTCCAATAGCTGCAGCCACCCTCCTCTGTGTCAGTCCCGCTTCCAACTTCACCATGGCTCTCTATGTTATAGCTTCTGGGTAAGTCACGTTGTAGAATTAAACTACCGGTTCATTACACTAGCTGAACCCTACTGCTAATGTAATTCGTTTGGTAAACAGAAGTTAACCCCCACCCCCTTTGCAGTAGTTTTATTCAAATGTTTGTATAGCTTATGGGACTTAACTACGGGGTCATCAGTCCCTAAACTTACAAACTACTTATCAACTAGCTTATCCTAAGGGCGGCACAAATATCCATACCCGAGGGGGGGATTCGAACCCCCGACCATAGTGGCCGTACAGACCGTGACTGGAGCGCGTCAGTCCCCTCGGCCACCGCGGCCGGCAGTAGTTTTATTACCACTACATCGGTTGCCGTAATGTTGTCTCCGTAGAACCTACAGAAAGACCTCAGGCGATGACAGTACTTCAGAACATAGATACCGCAGCTGATCTGGTAATTGTTTTGACGAGTGTAAATATTTCATTCGCAACTGTGAATTAATGGGCAGTTTCTCTTCGTATGACGTGGGCTGATTTCGTATAGTTTACCACCAAACATTCATCACCGTAAATGGCTTTGCAATGTAATAGCAGAATATACACTGCTATATACCCACCAGCAGCACTGTCAGCCTGCAGCCATCATCTCTTTCTTCCTATTTTTCTCATCTCATTTTTTTCTGTCTCTCGTGTTCCTAACCTTCCATGCGGCTTCGACGGAGACGGCGTTGGAGCTTGCGGGTATATCGTGTGTTGCGTGTCTTTCGCCGCGGGCCGCCAGGTATCTCTAACACAAACAAGAGTTGTCGGAAAATTTTTATCTAGATTTTTGGTTAGAAATTTTAAGCCTAACCTGAGCTTGTATCCCCTATTTATCATGTAAAATAGTTTAGTATTTTCTAGAAGCAAAGGTACTAACTTCTAATATAGTTTAGATATTTTATTATAACAAATTTTAAGATTTGTAAGTTAACCAAGTGAATAGTCTCAAACCAGTTCCTGATGAGTCCTTAAGAAGTGTGAATAGCTGGACGGGAAGCTTTTTTAACTGAGAGGACACGAACTTTTAATTATGTGAAAGGAGGCAGCGGTGGCGGCGGCAGCTGCAGCTGGTATCTGTACACAGATGGGTGTGGGGACGAGGTTGTGCACAGGGCTGGTTGTGCTGCAGCGTTGAGGTGGTGTGTGAGCGTAGTGTGTGAGCGTATGGCGAGCCGGCAGGTATACACGCGTTGGGCAGCGGCACAGCCCGGCCCGGCGTGTTGTGCGGCCGTGTAAAGCCAGGCAGCGCCGGGCCTATACGGGGACTGGTCCAGCAGGCAGCAAACACCGCAGTCTTAACCGCTCACTAACAGGGCCGCACTGTCTGCCGTAGTCTGCTGCAGTACTGGAGTCACGTTGTGACAGGACAGAGCTGACCAAATGATCTACATCAGCTCTACACACATAGGAAAAGTATAAATACGAGGGGCACTTGGTCAGAGTTGCATATGAAAGGAAACAGATAGATATATTAAAGACTAGCTGAAAACCCGACGTAGCCCGGGTGTTTATTTATTCCTGTCATTTTTCAGGTATATATTAATCTATATGTGCGTGAAATCTCTTGGGAATACAATTAATAGTAAAGAAGTTATAGATTAAAACTTGGTGCGTGAAGGGGCGGTTTTCAATGAACGTTGTTTATGTGCTCATATCTCATGAACTATGTGTCCTAGTGTGATACAATTTAGCAGATACACTCAACTATATGCGAGTATACTGTCTGTAAAATTTCTTGCGGCTACAATTTGTAGTGTAGAAATTAAAAATTGTAACGTCATACCGAATGCATTGGTTTCAGTCCATGAACAGCGGGACGTTACTGTTTGTGCTCATATCTCATGAAGTAAGAGTCGTACTGTGATGCAATTTAGAAAATACATTCAACTATATATGTATATACTGTCTGTAAAATTTCCTGTCGCTACAATCTGTAGTGTTCAAATTACAAATTGTAACGTCATACCGAGAGCCGTAGTTTTACTCCATAAACATCGGAAAAGTAGTAAGCGTGAAACGTTTTTCCTTTCATCATTTTACTATGGTTGCCAGCGAGAAAAAGTTTAATAAAGGTTTGAAATTATGTTTAAAGTTTTTTGCATGCTGCTAAGTACTGTCATCATACAGTGTTTTTCGACAGTCTCGCCGCATAATATGGCATTTTTTGCGATTTCTATTGGTTATGACGTAATATCTTTTGAACCATGTGCCGTATGTGATTCTTAACCAGGCATGGTAAGGAATGTGTGTACCAAATTTGGTTGAAATCTGTCCAATCGTTTAGGACAAAATGTGCAGCATTGTCGCAAAATGTAGCAGTTTTTCGCGCTTCTCATTGTTTATTACGTCATATCTCGTGTACTTTATATCGCATGTGATTATTACATTTACGGCGACCGTCCTCATGGATTGAAGCTTACGTGTACAAACTTCATAAAGTTGGAACAAAACTATAGATTTGTATTTTAACACTTATAAATATATGGACACTGTGCTTAGATAAGACACATCTTTATTTTTCTACATAATTTACAAGTACACTGAGACATTTATCGCTTTATAAGCTTCAAATAGCCAACCAGAGAAAGAAAACCCAGTGCGTTGCATGCGGGAGAAGCGTTGAACGGCTATGAACGAATGACGACACAGCAGTTGAATGTGCACGTGCAAAACAGCGATACACTATTGTGCAGAGGTCGACAAGAAATATGGAATGACTTTCTGTTTTGGATTGTGACGGGGGATGAAACGTTGGTCCACCATTACACGCCCGAATCGAAGACCGCATCCATGGAGTGCAAACATTCGTCATCACCTGTACTCAAAATTTACTGTGTATACAGTAACTTGTTCCACGGAGCTTAGTCCTGCCAGCAAGTGAGTATGTGACACCTGCAACCAACGATGCCGGATTACGAGTGCAACGTGGACACATACTTGAAGTCCATCAGTTTTCCTTCATTGTCACAACACACTGACCAGTATGGGGGGATTTTCCACAGTGATATCAACTTAAGGGACGGAAATACTTATTTAGAACTATTACACTCCTGCATTTATTAAATACTATTTGTCCACTTAAATACCTCTTATGGTTTTTAAAGACAATAGTAAATTTTTGTCCAACGCACACCTAAAGGGTTTTTTAAAAATTATTACTTTTGAGACATCAAAACGCAGACTTAAGACTACAGAACGCTTCTGGTTTTGTTAAGTGTTTTAATGACATATGTCGCAAACGGATTGGTACAACCCATTTTACTTCAGATTCAGGGAAGATACAACACGCTCCCAACGTTCAATTTAATAAAACTTTTTAGGCAGTAAACTTCGTTTAACCAGCTGTAACTCCAACCATATAGACGTCCACTTATTGGTGTCACATATAAACCTATCTACGTTATACATAACTTTGAGAAAAGCTCCCATAATACCCGGAACCAACATTAATATTGGGACGTCGCAAGAAGTCTTTACACCTCATGTATTCTCTTAATGGTGCGAAACCGGTCGTGACCTAATAAAGGCATAAGACAGCTAAGGCGGACTACGATAATTCATGAAAAGGAATCATGGCTTAATATTGTCTGTACTACCTAACATGTATTTCAGCAGTGGATGTCCAAATTATAAAATAGTCTTTGAGTTGCAATATGGTTTTGCGTTACCGTCGCAGTGTGTGGTCTCGCATTGTCATCCAACAACGCAGAACGCCAGATTTGAGAAGACCGGGCCGCTTTTGCCAAACTCCTCCTTCAATTTCGACAAAGTTGCACAGTACCGCGGAGCATTAATGATTGCATCCTCCAAAAAGTCCAGCAACAAAACTCCTTGGGTGTCCTAGAAAACGGTGAGTGCACTTTACCTGCAGATGGAGTGCTTTTGAACGTCTCTCGGACAGGTGATGATGGATGTTTCTACTCAGTGGATACGGCTTTCGATTCGGGCGTGTTATGATGGGCTCAAGATTCATCCCCCCTCACAATCCAAAACCTCTGCACAATAGTGTATCGGTGTCTTGCACATGCGCTTTCACCTGCTGTGTCGTCTTTCGCCCATATCCGTTCAACACTTCTTCCGTAAGCACCGCCTGGATTTTTTCCTAAATGGCTTTTTGAAGCTTATAAAACTGTTTGACAAATGTCTCAATGTACTTGGAAATTATGTAGAAAAATAAATATATCTTACCTTGACGTCTATTTTTTCCTTTTATACTCAACTCTGCCCACAGTCGACAGAGCAAACTCATTTTCTAACTCCACTCGTAATTTATTTACAGAGTAGATATGAGATAGTTAAACAGGAATCAATTATCTACGTTAAATATAGGACACCTATAATACGTAAGGGACTATATCTTTCTGCCACGCATCAGACTGACTGATAGTCAAACTATACTGGTTAGTACTTTGAGCACGGCGCCTGCTTATGCTAGCTAATGTCTCAACCTAACGCAGCACAGAAATGATCCTGATTCTTGCAGAGTTTTACCTTATAAAACCTAGCGAGGTGGCGCACAAAAAAAAAAAAAAAAAAATAAAATAAAAAAAAAAAATAAAATAAATAAATAAATAAATAAATAAATAAATGCAGAGGGATGGCCAAGATTAGATTACTTGTTCTTTCCATAGATCCATGTTCAGGAGATCATCGTGGATGAAGGAAATGTCAATATTTTTTACAAGCTGGTAATATAATACTACTAGTTTGAATAGGGATACATACATCATTTGGTTATATTTAAAAATTCGTCAGTGGAGTGGGAGTTGGACACTAGAAAATTTTTTTGGCTCTTCTTAAACTGAACTTAGTTGCAAAATTTCTTATGTATGCTGGTAAATTATTTAAAATGTGTGCTCCTAATTAGTGGACCCCTTTTTGAACTAAAGTGCTTTCAAATCTTTCAAATCATTTATGTTCTTATCGAGGTGTAATCATTTGTAGGTACACTTCCAGCGAATGCATCGATATCCCCTGTGTTGTAATGCCACACGCTAGCACTGTACATATCACTATTAAATTTGTCCTTGACTTACAAAATCTATATATCTATAAATGTGTATGTCTGTTCGGTGTACGTTTATCACGTCTGAACAAAAAGACATAAAGAGCTAAAGATTTGTACAGTTACTAATGTCCACCCGGGGAAGGCTTTAGGCACGGTTTTATGGCGATCTGATAGATATTTAGTAATTTGAAGAATATATCGCGAAATGCAGAACAATAATTAGTCTTTGAAAATTATATTTACTCTTTCAAAATGGTTTTATTGGTTGCATTGCTGCTTGAGGGTTGATAATGATAAGAGGGTGGAGTATATTGGGATGAAAAGTTATCGGTGTATATAAAATTTCTGTGTGTGTGTGTGTGTGTGTGTGTGTGTGTGTGTGTGTGTGTGTGTGTGTGCGCGCGCGCGCTTGTGTGTGTGTGTGTGTGTGTGTGTGTGTGTGTGTGTGTGTGTGTGTGTGTGTGTGTGTGTGTGAATATTTCGCTCTGAAGCGAAAAGTACAGAACGCAAACGAATGGTCTGTGTGTAATTGTTGTCCGAAGTCTCCCGTTGTACACCATAGCAGTTCCATGCCGATAGCTATAAGGGGGTGGAAGATATGGTGGTTGAAAGTCGTCAAATTATTAAGAAAAATCAGACTGAAGGCCACCGATGACGTTTGCGAGTCTATAGCAAGGAGGTTACATGTAGCGAAACGTGATACCGCATACCATATCTTTGGTCTATGCGTGCTACAATGTCTTCAGCTCTTTCTCTGTAAGGATAAGCATACGAATAAGGAAATATAAGAATAAATAAGTAAAGCAGTAATAAGGAAATTTCTTTTAATACGCCTCTTTAAAAAAAATCGATTTGACGTTCCCGCATTACATCAAATGATCGATCTGTGATATTATCTGAATAATTTTGTTGAATGCCATCTCATCTTCAAAACCATAGCACAGTACTGAAATATAGCTTATCTATCATCAACCAATACGCGAGTGGAGCCGCGGGTTTAAGCTAGTTAAAAATAACAGGCCTAAAGGGATAAGTCCGTTAGAAGTTGAGTTTGGAGTGCAACGACCACTTGAAATCAATCATTAGTGAAGCATATGACATACATATGCACTCGGAGGAAAAATAAAGTTTAGTCGATCAACAAAGAAAGTAGCTTTCACAACACTCGTTTGACGAATACTTGTACATTGCTCATCACTGTGGAATCCGTACGAGGTGCGAAAAATGGAGCAGTTAGTGAAAATTCTAAGTAGAACAGTAGGCTTCTTTACAGATTTAGTATACGTGTACTGGTATGGCTGCTGAGGTGGCTTGCGGAAAATATATGTAGAATTTAAAAGTCCAGGACATGGTGATTAGGAAGGGGAAGTATGTACCCCTCGTACTGTAGCAACCTTCGTTACGAATACAGTGTAGCTTTTTGTTTCTTTGTGAGTCGGCTGTAGACTTTGACAGCGTCAAGGAGTACTGCAAAAGGCTGCACGCAAATCGTCTGCGGTCGACACCATTTCCAGAGCGGTTCATTAACCAGCACTGCGCTATTCCGTCGGTGTTTCGCGGATCCATTTATTGGCTGGGCTTCACGTCAATTAGCGACTGATGGCCCTCTCAGAGCGAACAGATTGCGTGTGCGGCGTGCCAGTTGTTCTCGATCGCAGATATCCGTCCCCCGCTGTTTGCCGACTGCGGCCAGATTGCGGGAAAAATAAGCGGAGGACGCCGCCAACGTATAATACAGGCGCACTCTAGACTACATCACGATTTTATTCATACATGTGGACGATTGGATTTCTAGATTTAGTAAGCCTTGCCAAGTGCTTGGCTTCAGCTAATATATTAACAGCCTTATCTAATACGAACCTGCACGAGAAAATATTCATAATCAATAGTCCTTCAAGCCGTATTAATTACAAATTATTAATTAATGACGCGTTTCGCCCTTTAGCAGAGCATCTTCAGATTATCTGAGTGACTGAATTTACACAAAATTACAAGGCGGAATTACAAGCGGGTATAATGGTACATGGGCTTATTTTGTGTTAAGAAGAGAGTATAAATGGTAAACAAAACTTACAATACGCTTTCCGTGGTGTGACACCGTAAGTTGTTATTGCGGTGTTTCTATTTTCGGAATTTTTGGATTTTCTTGTCGCCCTACGAATGATCGGGTAACAACGAATTACAGTTGGAACATACTCTGTAAAGTTGTGAGAAACATAAAACAGATATTTAAGATTACCTTAATAGACGCGGTGGTATCTTGTATCACAGAGAATGAATATCCTGTTATAGCGGCATTTCTCGAACAGATGTTTGTGCTTAAAATGAACAAAAGATGTCGACAACGCAAGAGACCCAATTTGAGCTTAGTTAAACAAGTGAGAAGTCAGTTTTTTTCCCCGCGTGTCCCCAGTTTGTTCCGTTTAATAACCTCGTCGCAAAGCTGACATTATGCTTCGCTCTTCCTTATTACACTCCATACACACTCCACAGTCCACCGGAAGGCGCATGCAGGTGTGTACCTCGTGCCACGACTAGCATTTACCTTCTCCTCGAACGGGGAAAAGACAGTTGTATAATTCTGTGACAGCCTTAATTACTCTGATCTTTGCGGTCTTTACGAATAAATGTAAGTTGGCTGCAGTAGAAACATTCTGCAGTCAGCTTGAATTTCGTATTTCCTGAGGTGTATAGCGAAAAGAACGTAGCCTTTTCTCCAGCGATTTGAGTTCTTTAAGCATCTTCGTAATATTCAGACATTGATGTAACTAGACCAGTAATAAAACTAGCAGCCCACCTCTGGATTGTTCGCTGTTTGTCTTAAAAGTTCGATGAATTGCTGTCAGGCAATAAACATAACAAAAGATACAAACAAATGTTTGTCGTTGTCCAAAACAGTAGCTACCCGCTACAACACACTTTCGACAACGTTAGTACAGCAACTATCAGCATAGGCCTCTTGTGGAATCGATCGCAGAATGGCTGTCACACGACCTCTGATGGCGTTCACGTCCTCAAAACGTTCACCTTTCCTGGCCAGAAGAGGGGAGTACGGAGAGTGTTGAGAAACGGCTCCCTTGGGTGCAAGGAACTCGCGCACACGGATCGCGCAGTGTTCAGGGGCATTGTCATTGAGCAGCATCCAACTCTCTCACCAGCATTCCTCTTGTCTCCATTGCAGTCTTTCCCAATTTGTAGCAGAACTTGCTGTTCAGCGTCGCTCCATTGCGCTGTGACACTTCCTCTCACACTGACTCCGTTCAACTGGTCGCAGTCCGTGTTCACTGCCAGTCACATGCAGTGCATGCTGTGGATCGGTTCGCTTCGTCTCTGAAGACCAATACGCAGGCACGAACACATGCGACAAGTTTCCGTTAAGACAAGACACTGTTCAACGAACGTTCTAGACACACCACGTATAAAAAAAAAAAGTTCAAATGTTTGTAAATCTATCGGACCAAACTGCGTGGTCATCAGTCCGCAGCTTACAAACTACTTAAACCTAGGTAAACTAACCTACGGACAAATGCACACACCCATGCTCCAGGGAGGACTCGAAACTCCACGGCGAGCAACCGCGCGCTCCGCAGCGAGACGCTTTAGACCGCTCTGCACCACGTATATCTTGCTTTAAAACGATCTGATTGGAATCCCAGGCACGAGCAGTACTTAAGACAGGATCGTACAAGCGTTCTTTCCGCAATCTCCTATACCAATGTACTACATTTTCTCCAAAACTCTCCGAATTAACCGAAGTCGACTATACGTCTATACCGCACAATAAACTTAGTTTCGGTGCGGGCAGTGGCGGGTTAGACCAAGACTGTTTTGGCTTCCCTGAAAAAATCAAATCAATACGCCTTCCCCACGACTCGTTCCATTTCATATCGCTCTGCAACGATACGCGTACATATTTATTCCACGCAACTGTGTCAAACAGCACACTAATGGTGTACATGTTTTTCTCTCATGTCTCCATCACATTTTTCTATATTTAGAGCCAACTGTCATCCCTGAGACCAGTGTTCCATGCTAACGTAAACTTCGTTTTCATTAGCTTCCTGAGAAGTGTTTCTGTTGTGACGTACCGCACTGCTTTTGTGGCAGTATCAGCACAGTCTGACATATACAGTCAAGATACTTCCGCAGATTTTTGTTATACACTGCGACAGTAGCGTTCCAAGCGGCCGGAAAGCTACGTTTCTGAAAACGACATTGGAAGAATGCGAATAGTATCGTTTATATTGATTTTAATGTAAGTTTTGCATTAGGAAACGTATGTAATACCTTAAAATAGGTAATAAATAAAAAATAGCTCTACATTTAAGTTTCCTAAGGTCCTTGGCAAGGTACGAAACGGATTATTACAGGATAGTTTATATACCGCTATCTTGTAACCTACAGGCTTCTGCTAAATAATTTAGTTTTTTATTAAAAATAAAAAATGGTTAGGAAACACCAGAAGATCATTCCTTTGGCAGAAAGACGTCGCTTTTCTACTAACGAACGTTAAGGTTTCTTCACTACAATTCCAGTCGAATCAGTTAGTTTGAAGGTAGCAAACGTATATAGAATGCAATAACTACAGCATGTAATGTACCAAATCAGCTACAACAGTTGTAGCTGAAGAAAACACGTTACAAACGTGGCAAAAACGCCAAAAGCAATGAAACTGTTTTCCAACAGAGACGAAGCCAATTCCACAATTATTGCTAAAGCTGAACCACAAATGGCAAGAATCATCTAAACTTTGCCTTTTTAAGCTAAAGTAATTACACTGAACATAATATGCACGTTTAAGGAAGACGTATGAGGTGTAAAACTGTGCGAATCATTAGACTCCTTACAGAATTTATACACGTCAAAAAACTGCCTGTCATAGTAAGAAAAGACCATAAAATAAATTTATTATTCTCTTATGTTTATAGTCTTAGTTTCAACGGAATAAGATTGAAATACACACACATTCGTAAGTATTTGTTCAATACGAAGTTGTTGTTTATACCATTGAATCAGTAAAATTTACTGTTTTTACATTAATTTTCGTATTAATTTACGTCTCTTGATATTTTACTAATGCTTGTAACGCAAAATTGTACTAACTATTTCGTTAATTACGTACAAAAGAAATTATAAACAAACATCACAACTGTGGCGGCTTTCCCACCGCTAGGGGCGCTAGTGTCGTTGCAGCTGTCACTTGGCAACAACTTTTACAGCAGCGAGTGTCGCGACTGTTTGTTAGACTGTGGTATCAGTGAGGTGAGCGAGCTCAGCCAAACAGAGACGTTACCTGCCCTGTCGGTATCTAATCGATCCCGCTCTCGCTGGTGCCGCTGCGTCACTTGTCAACACCGCCACGGCAGACGGCGTTCTGTCACTCGCTGCGACTGCCATCGGCGCTGACGTAAAGCTTCTCTCAGGTTCAAAATGTTCCAGTGTTTGCAAAAACTATTCGGTCTGAATTGCGTGACATGAACTTACCCTTATTCATTCACCCGTACTGTAGTTGGCAAGCCTGCGGAGCTCAGAGGATCAGCACCTGATTGCGCAATTGAAATACGTGATTCCATTCGTCGGATTTGACCCACGACGTCATCAAAATGACAGAAAACCCGTATTTCAGTCGTAGCTAACTGCAAGTAAACGATGTTACAATTAGTGTTTTTAGTTACATTATGGGGCTCGTTAAAATTTTGCTTCCCGTCCCGGCGGTCTCGTCTGACTGCCATGACATTAATATTCTTAGAAATCCGAACACGATAGAATGAGGCGGTACGGTTTCGTAGAGACCATAAAGTAAATAACGCTGTTCGTGCTCTATGGTTGAGAGGCTCTTGATGTACCCATGTCCACTGAGTAACTGTTCCCGTAAAACTATAGGTTCAAAATGTTCAAATGTTTGTTAAGCTTAAGGGACTCAACTACGGCGTCATCAGTCCCTAAACTTACAAACTACTTATGAACTAGCTAATACTAAGGACGGCACAAATATCCATGCCCGAGGGGGGGATTCGAACCCCCGACCGTAGTGGTCTTGCAGACTGTGACTGGCGCGCCGCAGAGCGCTCGGCCACCGCGGCCGGCAAACTAACAGGTCGCCACCACATAGCCTACTACATTGAGTCGATGCCACGGGTCAAAACGACGGTTGGTATTGTGTGCTTCAGTTGAAACCCCCCACCCAATTACGACTTCTACGCTCCGGGTTCGATTTTTGTACCATAACTTTTCTGTTCCTATAACGATTTTGTCGACTAATCTGTGGATTGGAACGCTGTTAATGTTAATTATTTACTTCCGAATGATTGTCTCGAAATGAATTAAATTATAGATTTGAGTATTTGTGACGTATGGAAACCCTTGCGGGTTTGTTCGGCCGCCTTAGTGTAAGTCTTTTTATTTGACGCTGCGTGGGCGACTTACGTGCCAATGATATGATGATGATGATGATGATGATAAGGACCACACACAACACCCAGACCCCTGCCGTGAATCGAACCCGGCCCCCCTGCGTGGTAGCGACGCTACCGCTGAGCTACGGAGGCTGTGACGTATATTTCTACCGACATGGTAGCTCATATTTTTCTTTAATTGCTTGCAGTACGACACAAGATTCTAACAAGATAGATTTCTTCATCACGAATCACTCAAGCGCACAGATATTTTGAAATATAACCTTTGTTTCCCGTTTATTAAAACAGGGCCAACAATTTTTAATGTTAATGAAGTATGATGTCCTGTGATGGTCGTAAAACATTGCCAGTGCACTGCGATTGTAAAATGCGTGTGCTGAAGAGTCAATGTAGGTTTAGCATGCTTCTGCGACAAGTATAGTCAGCATTAATATTTGGGCTCTGCTCCAGTTAGTGGCAGTTTTTGGGAATAATAACGCCATCATAAACGAAGTGTTGTATTTATGTAAACTTTTATGGCTAAACTAAAGCACGTAATATCACTCGACATCTTTGACGACTGACTTAGACGTGTTCTGTTATACGAATTGAAACATTGATCGTTTTTCTTCTTTGTTTTACGAAAGTGATATTACATTTTAAATGAGAAAATTAACAATTTACGTTCACCAATCCACCTACCGAGCACCATATTTAAATTAAAAAAATGCTAATCATTTGAAACTTTAAACGTTCGAAACGAAGCCGCGCGGTCTGGAGCGATACGTTGCGGATTGCGTGGCCGTTCGCGCCGGAGATTTGAGTCCTCCCTCGTGCGTGCGTGTGTGTGTGTGTGTGTGTGTGTGTGTGTGTGTGTGTGTGTGTGTGTGTTCGCTTTTGTCCTTAGTAGAAGTTAAAGTAGTTTGTAAATGTAGAACCGATGTCCAGAATGGTTTGGTTCTTTCGTATTACAAACATTTGAATATCTATTTATTGTAATGAAAGTCAGTTTCCTTATGAAAGTTTTATGAGTTTTATTTCTTGTTTCGGTATGTTTCTTTCCGCTTTGTTTCCCGTTCCGTATGCCTCCACCCATGATACATGGGTCAAAGCTAATGTGAGGTCTCGGGATCTTATGCATTACCAATTTTATAATAGTTGCAAATAATAAATTCCGTTCCAATCCACAGATTAGTGTACAAATTCATGGGAATGAATAATACGTCTTCAGATAACAGAAAAAATTGGAACAAGATTAAGAAGGGACACCAAGCTAGCTCATCCGCTTCAAATCAACAGCCCTCATAAAATGCTAAGCTTTGGCGGGCAAAGCGGGAGGGGGCTCTTAGTTTGCGTACAAACGAGTACTTGCTCACCCTAAAAGGCTTTAAAATCTGTGACCCCAATTGTGACTGTATCCTTGTATGCATCTCATCTGAGAGTATGGAGACTACCCCGACTATCGCCTGTGTTTCAGTCCCTAGGCTTACACAATATTGAAAGAGATTTTGGTCATATGTTAAATATACTAGGGGCAAAACACAAACAATACCCTCACTACGTGATAGTAATGGCGATCCTGCCGATTACAGCGCTACTAAAGCAGAGTTACTAAACATAGCTTTTAGAAACTCATTCACCAAAGACGACGAAACCAATATTCCAGATTTCCAGTTACGAACAGAGGCCAAAATGAGTAACGTAGAAGTAGATATCATCCGAGTAGTGATGCAACTAAAATCACAGAACAAGAACTATTTTCCTGGACCTGATTGTATACCCATTAGATTTCTATCTGTTTTGCTGTTGTGATAGCTCTTTACTTAATAGCCATATACAACCCTCTCTCAAAGGAGGATCTGTACCAGAAGACTGGAAAGTTGTACAGGTCACACCTATAGTCAAGAAAGGTAGGAGTAACCCACTAACCTACAGGCCTATTTCATTGACGTCAATTTGCAGCAGGGTTTTGGAACATATCTTGCTTTCAAATGAGTTATCTGGAACAGAATGATCCATTGACCCAAGGTCAACACAGATTTAGAAAATATCGTTCATGAGAAACACAACTAGCTCTTTACTCACACGAAGTGATGCGTGCTATCGGCAAGGGTTCGCTAATCGATTCCGTATTTCTTGATTTCCAGAAGGCTTTTGACACCATACCTTACAAAAGGCTTTTAATCAAATTGCGTGGTTATGGTATATCGCCCCAAATTTGCGATTGGATAGGGGATTTCTTGTCAGAGAGGACACAGTTCGTAGTAATCGATGGTAAGGCATCGACTAAAACGTGATATCGGGCGTTCCACAGGGTAGTGTTGTTCGTTCTCAGCATGGCATAAACTGGGAAGAACACGTAGAGAATGTCGTGGAAAATGCGAACCAGAGACTGCGTTTTATTGGCAGAACCCTTAAAAGATGCAACAGAACTACAAAAGAAACTACATACACTACGTTTGTCCGTCAATTTTTGTAGTATTGCTGCCCAGTGTGGGATCCTTATCAGATGGGTGTGACGAAGGACATCGAAAGAGTCCAGAGAAAGGCAGCTCGTTTCGTACTGTCATGATACAGGGGAGACAGCGTTACGGAAATGATACAGAATCTGGGATGGGAATCATTACAACGACGACGCTTATCGTTGCGGCGTGGGCTACTTGCGAAACTCCAATCGCCAACATTCTCCTCCGAATGCGAAACTATATTGTTGACTCCCACTTCGTTAAAATAAAATACGAGAAATTAGAGATCGAACAGAGAGATTAAAGTGTTCTTTCTTCTCGCGCGCTATTCGAGAATGGAATGGGAGAAAAATAGTATAACGGTGGTTCGATGAACCCTCTGCCAGGCACTTAAATGTCATTTGCAGAGTATCCTATGTAGATGTTGCTGTAGAAACTAACCTAAGGACCTCCTCCCCCACGCATACATACACGCGTTATCGAGGGAGCACTGGAACCTCAGGAGGAGGAGGAATGACGCGCTCCGCAGCAAGGCGCCTTAGATCGCTCCGCCATTCCACCGCGGCGTTTACCAGTCCGACATCATGCTAATCGCGCGCCACATGGGATTTGATAAAAAATGTATATTTCTGTTGATGGCCTGTGGATTCTCCACAGACTGCTCTGGAGCGGCAGTGTCAGTGTGGTGTGGCGGTGGAAACGAAGCGGCCGCCGCCGCCGTATGCCGCCTGCTGTCTGGGCGGCTGGCGTTTGATTTGTGGCGCGGCTGGTGAACAATGCACTCAGCGCTTCCGGTCGCCTGTCAGAGCCCCTCGTCCTTTCCTGCCCACCGAATGCGCACAATAGCTTCCATTTGTAAGGCCTTTCATCTGCATTAATACTTCGTAACTCTTGCCTGCGATTGTACCTGTCGAAGGACAAACATAAGTTTCGAAAATTCTAATGTTTGTAAATCTATGGGACTCTTTGTTATCAGTCCCAAGGCTTATAAGCTATAAACAATATGCTTTTTTTCAAGCGAGGGGGCGATCTAAATTATTAGTTGAGAATATATATGTCAAGATCACTTCTACAATATATTTTAGTTGACCGGTGTGGCAATCTTAAAATTAAATTAAAAAAAAAAAAAAGCATATCATACGACAAGTGCTTCATGTTGTGACTACATGCGGTAGAAAACAGGAAATAACAGTGTAGGGTCGTTAAAAATGTTTTCTTTCGATTTTTGCAGAATAAGCCTTGGTTTTTCCTACATTGTAATGCATCTGTTGTATTTTTTTAATTCCAGAACATAGATACTAAGGACTTAAATACAGATTTCTTGCATGATCTGTATTAAATAACTTTGACATGTTACATTCGTAAGTCTTGAAATAATTGGAGGTAGTTGTCTTTTGCTGTTTGAAGAAAACGGTCAGTTAGTTTGATACAATCTTAAAGTGCAGCAAATACAGTTCTTTACAAGTTTAATCAGTGTAAGAATTCTTATTCATGAAAGTGTTACGAAGGAATATTGGCCTTAAGTTGGCCTTCCTCGCGCCTGAGAAGTGACGTATATGTTAAAACTGAATGGAATATCAATCGGACTTACTCATCTCAAAATAATATTAATTCCAACTGTGCATATCACAACATTTCATTGATAATAAACTTTCATTCAATCATATTTAATAATATACATTTTAATAATAATAATAATAATAATAATAATAATATGCCTAATTTTAATATGACGTACATATTTTAAATGTACTGTGTAGAGTACATACAAACTAGATGTGTCAAATTTAAAATCATATGCCATAGTCCGTCGCTTTAAAAAGAAAAAGAAAAAAAAATACGTTGCGAATTTGAAACGTATTGTATAAAACCAAATTTATAGTTTTTAAATTTCTTATGTAAACCAATAAACTATAAATGATTATTAAAATATTTTGATTATAATTATTCAGTTTCGAATGTAAAAATGGATAAGAAATAAATAGAACTTTGTGATGTAGTGCAGTAATATCTTTGTATGAAATGTTCTTGGGACTTAGTTATGGTTTGGCTGGCGGCGTGTGCTGTGTTCTCTGCTTCAGTGAACTCCCAGAAAAAGCTCGTATTGAAAAAAATAGTAAATAAATTAGTGGTTTTAAACTATTATTATTCGTTTCGTTCTTCTATCAATCTTTTTATATGGACATTAAAAGTATTTTTATCGCATGAGACATGTTTTACGTCGCGGAGACACCATGTACACGAGTCGTAGCGCGGCCGCTTAATATAGGCGACAGTGGCCGCAGCATTGCAATGCGTATGCGCGGCTGAGGTTCAAATTCTTTTCTGAAGCCCCCTGGAGGCAGCATATGGGCGCTCCTGCAGCAGGGAGGGGCGAGGGGAAACGCCGCTTTTAACACTGGCGGTGGACCTGGTAGAGATACCAGCTCCTGGCTACTCGAGCTCTGGCGCTTAAGCGCGAATAGTCCCGTATCAAAAGCAATGGAGCTACTGCACACCTCGCCTTGCGCATGCGCAAATCCTCCATGAAGGCAACATCCACCCTTCATGTTTGGGCTTGGCGCATGGAAGATCCATCATAAACACGTCATATTTGGTAAAGGATCTTATAACTATAAATTAAAGACGCATCAACGGTAAAAGCCTTCAGAAGATTCGATTATGAATAATAATGAAGTCACTACTTTCCACGTATCAAGAATATCCGTGTCGGTAGCGGAATCGCTCTGTGCTGTCGGAAACAAAGGGCATTGGGTTAGATACCGACCGCAAGCAATTTTTTAACCTAATCTTCTAACAGATGCGGGAACAACAGTGACTTTTGCATTATTGCCACATTTACTACGGACATTTTTTGAAAATGTGTCACGATTTTGATGGTTATTGATATTTATACTCTTCGTTGTAACAAATATTTGACTGAAAAGATGTAGGGAAAAGCAGCGTTTGCGCGTGCGTAAGGTTAGGAGGGGTGCTGCTTGCAGTGTCACGTGACAAGGTAACATGTTTCTTCATTGCGTAACAGATTTGTTTTGTTAAAGTCACTTCGTGGTGATCCTGCTGCCTTATGTGAGCACTGTGATGAACCTTCTACTGTATACCACCTTTTAGTGCAATGTCCGTTTTTTAATCGTCTCCGTCATGATCTATGTTTACCATTTGAAATGTCTGATATTTTAGCTGATGATCCGCATTATGCTGACAGTTTTACTTCTTATACATCGTGCAAATATGGCGAAAGCCATTTAAGTTCTAACCCCGGTTCGATTTTACTATGGGCAGTGTTGGGCGCTTGTGACCTAAGCAGTTGTGCGCCTTAAAACCACAATAAAAAATAAATAAATAAGGCACTTAACAGTGTAATGTTACTTCAGTTATTATCAAAGAAATTTAATAACTTTCATTATCTTTTTGAAACAAATTACTCAGCTTTAAGCTTGGAAGAGAAGTGTGAAATATGGAAGCTTTGTAACCAAAATATATCTAATGGAGGGGGGGGGGTGGCGGCGGGCGCTTTCCCCGGGGGCCACTGTGAGGTTTGCAAAGGATGAGGCCCCTCCACTCCCCGCGCACCAACGTGGTGACCAACTCAATAATTCTGCTAAGGTGGATCACGGGATGTGGGGACCGCGATGTTATCCGTACGCGTGGGCAAGATCACACGTTAATACGGTGCCTCTGGAGATAGCAGTCGTCGAAAGGTATACGAAGGGTAAAGGTATGTAAGGGCAGAGGGGAAAAAATTGCCAAGGCAAGAGCCAAGGGGGAAAAAAACCCTCTGCGGCAGTGGGGTAGGTTGCAACGGCAGTAGCGGTATGCTATCTGCGACAGATCACGCAAGGTTTGGTAATGTTAGTAAAGGGTATATCTCGGTACCATTAACAATGCTAGGTTTGTCATAATCAGTCCGGTTGATGCGAGATTCTCCTGCAGCTAAGCTCGTGTGAAGTCTTCAGAGTCGGTTGGGGCAGTATACCTGTAAGCATAGCCAAGTTTATGATAGTTCGGTCATAGAACTGGCCAAATATGTTGGACTGTGTAGGTATGTTTGTGTTCAGTGCGTTGAATTTGGTTTCCCTGCTTTGCCTGTTGGTCGGCTGTGAGCTCAGCTGGCACTGCCAGTCAGTTTGCTGTTTGTGAGTTGGTGGTCCCTATGACCGAAGATGGCTAGTCTCTGAGGAGAATTGTTTACACCTGTGAGGTGTGCCAAATTCTTTTGACGCCGAGCGGTACTAGGCGGGGGGGGGGGGTTGGAAGCTGTGCCACTATCAAGATCCGGCACTGAAGGAAGAGACACAACAGTCATCTGTAGCACCAGCCGCCATTGGCTGAAGTGTCTTGCAAGTCGCCCCTTGATGTGTTGATAAGAAAGTGGTCCATCTGAAATGGAGGGACAGCGAGCCCTTGTGACAGAAGCGAAAGCGGGGCAGGGTGTCGGAGCTGGCGTCTGGCGCTGTTGCGACTTCCCGACGGCCGTTTCCTCGCGGCCTGTCGACACGCTGGTTGCAAAAATAGCGCGCGTCGCTGGCTTCCCGCCGAGTCTACAGGGAAAAGTGGAAAAGCACAGTTTGTCCCATTCAGAAAAAGTCTCTTTGGCTGACTGCTATGCGAACTACAGTTAGACCCACGAACGACGTCGGGTCACGCGTGCCTAAACAAAGATCGGCTTTAAGCCACCGTTGAATTACGTGTATATACGTGCTTTGCACTTGAAGAAACGTTATACGAGGGTAAGTCAATTATTATCCGCAAAGTAGTTATACAATTTTATTTTAATAAAATACGAAACTTACAAGAACATCATTTTTCGACATAGTCTCCTTGCTTTTCAATGTACTTCGTCCATCGCTCTACAAGCTTCCTTATGCCCTCTAGGTTTTCGGTTGAGCTGCGAGCCAGGAATACACCGCTTCCTTAACTGCTTCGTCCGAGTCAAATCGACGCCCCTTAATGCCTGTTAGAGTGGACCAAACAAGTGATAGTCAGAAGGGGCAACATCGGAACTATATGGAGGATGATCCAGTACTTCGAATTTGAGTTTCTGGAGCGTTTCAGCAGTGTGGACAGCAGTATGCGGACGGGCATTGTCGTGCAACAACACACCTTCTGACAGCAATCCTCGACGTTTGCTTCGAATTGCCCCTTTCATCATAATGTTACAGTACAGGACCTCGTGCATCCCAAAAAAACCGTAAACATCAGTTTTCCTGCGGACGGTTGGGTCTTGAACTTTTTCTTGCACGGCGAATTTGGATGTTTCCATTCCAAACTCTGCCGTTTACCCTCCGGCTCGTAATGATGGATCCCTGTTTCGTCACCAGTAATGATTCTGTCTAAGAAGTTGTCCCCTTCGTTACAATAGCGATCCAAATATTTTTGCAGATGTCGAGGCGCGATTGCTTATGCAACTGTGAGAGTTGTTTTGGGACCCATCTTGCACAAACTTTACGAAACCCAGGTCTGTTGTGAAAAATTTCGTAGGCAGAACCATGACTAATTTGAAGACGATAAGCCACTTCATGAATAGTTAATCGTCTTTCTAAGAGTATCATTTAACGTGATCGCTCAACAGTTTCTTAATTTGTGACGGTAAACGGTCGTCCGGCTCCTTCATCGTGCTTAACACTGGTGCGACCATTTCGGAATTTTTCAGTCCACTCGTACACACTTCGTTGTGGGAAAACACTGTACTGAAAGTCTTCTATGAATTTCGGCCCCTGATGCACCTTCCCCGCACAAAAAACGTATTACTGAACGTTGCTCTTCTTTGGTGCAAATAGACAGCGGAGCAGCCATGATTAACAGCACGGCAGCGACAACGAAACTAACGTAGCAGCTGGAAAATTGTAAAGATATACCGACAAATAAACAAAGCATGCGTCACCAACGTAAAACGACAGTACTACCAACATATACAAAAATATAACAAAATTGCGGATAATAATTGACTTACCCTCGTAGTACAGTCTAAATACTGTCACGATACTCCCATTGATTTTTGTTATACATAGCGACAGCAACCCTCCAAGCGATCAGCAATCTACATTTCTCAATACGATATAGGATGAGTGTAAATGGTGTCGTTTATACTGATTTTATAATAGTTTTTTACAGTAGGGAAAGTATATAGTGCCATAAAAATCGGTAATAACCAGAAAATCACTTTTCTATCTTCGGTTGCTTATCGTGGGAAGGTATGAAACGGTACATTAAAGTACCAGCTTTTTACGGTTATGTAGCAACCTACAGGTTTTTACTGAATTTCATTTTCCATTAATAATATGATCTGACCTTCTGCAGAAATACGTCTCGTTTCTACCTAGAAACGTTGTTTCTTCACCACAATTCCAGTCAATTCAGTGAGTGTGGAACGTAGGAAACATCTAAAACTTCTATGGAATGCAATACGTACGTTATTTAATGTACTTCAGCCACCATATCTATAACTGAAGAAAAACCCTCACACATGGCAATAAAAAGTCAAAAGCAATAAAATCTATTTCCCAAGAAAGCAGAAACAATCTTCATAATGGTTGCTACAACTAAATCACAAACGACAGTCTGCAAGACAATCGTTTTAAACAAAAGTGATAACCTGAAAAGTATATGCGTGTATAAGAAAGAGAATAGTAAAAAGTGTGAATTGTTAGATTCCTTAGAGAACTGTTACACATTGTAGAATAAGGTGCCAACCATAGTTGGATCAGAGCTTAACAGAAAGTTAGGTTTCTAGTGTGTTTTTATTTTATTACTTTCAGCGGAGTAAGCTGTAAACGCAGATTCCTAAGCATTTCTTCATGATTGTTGTTGTTGTTGTTGTCAACTTCACTGAATCGATTAAAATTCGGCTGTTTTCACATTCATTTCAAGATTTATGCATTTTGATACTTTACTAATGCGTGCTACGCAAAAATATGCTATTTCGTTAATTACGAAGTAAAATAATTATAAACAAACATTACTGTTAAGGATGCAAATAATAGCTCTCGCTTGATTAGGTAGAATTCTTTGCATGTCAACACTATCAGCAATAACTTTAAAAAATCCACAGAATAACTTGCTGTAATAGTTTAATTTTGGTAATGCCTACCGCTCAGAACAATACTGATTGGTCATTCGCTGAGAATGCGCGACGTAGATGTGCATACCAAGCCTAACCTCGACTGCTGTCGTTAGTAATCATGAGAGGCAATATACGAGGCGCGTCCAGAAAGTAAGTTCCGTTTGGTAATAAAATGAAATTGTACAAAGGTACAAAAGAAATTTTTATTGCACAAAATTCTACAACTCTTAAACTACTTTTCCACATAACTGCCGAAATTTTGCAGGCATTTGTCATAGCGTGGCACCAGGTTCCGTATACCTTTTTCATAGAAATCTGCGGCCTATGTCTTCAACCAGTTGGAAATAGTTTCTTTCAGCTCGACGTCATTGGTGAAGTGATGACTGCCAAGGAAAAACTTGAGATGTAAGAACAGATGAAAGTCGCTAGAAGCGAGGTCAGGGCTGTACGGAGGATGGTCAAACACGTCCCAGCCAAATCCTTGTAAGAGGTTTTTCGTCACATTCGCAGTGTGTCGGACCCATCTTCTCACCATCGAATCACTCATCGCATTTGGTCCGTAAACATCGCAAATTTTCCGATAAATTTCACTTGGTTTCACTTTCCTTGCATTCAGAAACCGAATCACCGACCTGATTTCACAGGCGACGGGATTTTCAATGCACGCCGACATTTCAAACAAGCACAACGAAACGTACGTAACTGAAAGCGATCTCCAAATGGCGCACGTTCTTCTCCTCGATACACATCGCCTACAGCGCATGTGCGGAACTGCAATCGCAGCGCTGCAACGGAGATAAATTGAAACGGAACTTACTTTCTGGACGCGCCTCGTAGCATCGATTTACATGTCACGTTGGACTACTTTAGGGTACTTTATCTAGTACTGTACAACTCAGATGGTTATTTTCCCGAAAATTCTGCACAAATGTGGTAGGTAAAAAAGTGCTGCGTTTTACGCCGTGTCACCCTTGCACCCTTTGCCGATGGCGCAGTGTGATTCGGTGAGGAGGGTCATGTGGTGAGCAGCCAGACGGCTCTCTCGTCTGCCTCCGTAGTCTAGTGGGCAGCCTGGTGGGTTACCACGCAGGGGCCAGAGTTCCGTTTCCGGATGTTTGGGAGATTTCCTCCGCTTGGGAACGGAGTGCTGTCGTCATCATCAGTTCATCATCATTAACACGCAAGTCGCCGAAGTGGCGTTGGCTAAAAGAAAAAGACTGCACACGACCCCATTCGAGTCTAACGACACTAATACCACACGATCATCACCTCCACCGCTCTCCTGGTCTTTGTCGATTTTTTTGACAATTACTACTAGGTAGAGTAGGTGCTCAGTTAAGCCTACGACGATGAGTGCATGTTTTACGTCTTCCACCAAGAAAAGAAAATCCCTGCTAGTTCCGGAAAGCGAACCAGGTTTCTTCGTATGGCAGTCATCCACCGTTTGAATTTCCTTTTTTTACTTCTCCGGGTAATTCTATCCTTCACGGTCATGGGATTTTTGCGTGAATCGTGGTTGGATAAGTTTTTGCTATTATAACTAGGACGGCTAGCTCCTCTGACCGAACGGGCTGAACTACCACGCTGGCAACCACTCAGCTACGGAGGCGATCGCACAATTGAGGCAGCCTTACATTGGTTAATAAAGTTTTCGATGCGCTTTACTTTTGACATCTGCATCACAGTTGGAAGACAAATGTGGAGCACCAAAGCTGAGACGTGTTGTGCTGCAGTTATTACCGTTGCCCTCCGTGTTAGCTTTTTGTATATGCTAATGATCAGATGTCTGTAAATCTATCCGACCAAACTGCGTGGTCATCAGTCCGTAGCTTACAAACTACTTAAACCTAGGTAAACTAACCTAAGGACAACACACAAACACACCCATGCCCCAGGGAGGACTCGAACCTCCACGGCGAGCAACAGCGCGCTCCGCAGCAAGACGCTTTAGAACGCTCGGCTACTCCACCGCGGCTATATGCTAATGGTTCTGAATATTTAACATACCGTAGGTATCGGCACCAGACAGCTAGACGGAGAATGCGTGATTTACTAGTTCGAGACTGAGGCGCTCCAGTCACAGTCTGCACGGCGACTACGGTCGGGGGTTCGAATCCCCCCTCGGGCATGGATATTTGTGCCGTCCTAGTTCGTAAGTAGTTCATAAGTAGTTTGTAAGTTTAGGAACTGATGACCCCGTAGTTAAGTTCCATAGACTAAACAAACATTTGAATTTACTAGTTCACTGCAGATAAAGACGACAGCAAGCCTCTTCCATCGTAGAGTCCGTTATCAACAAGTTCCGAAACAGACAGCATGTCCTTAGGATACGCGTTTTTTATTTTTATTTATTTTTCGGCTGACGCGCCGTTATGGGTAATGTAAGTGCACGAACTGACTTAGAGCATGTCTTCCTCCACAACACAGATTTTAATTCATCGCATCGCCTTATTTTCAATATCTTCGACATAATGAGACGATATATCAGGAAATTGAATTATCGTTGATATTCAAACATATACTTGAACTAATTTCGAACCTCTGTCAGCTGCGATGAAGGGGCCGAGCGTTCTAAGGCGCCTTGTTGTGGAGCGCGCGGTTGCTCGCCGACGGAGGTTCAGTCCTCCCTCACGCGGCCTCCCGCGTCGGAAGTTCGAAGCCTCCTTCGGGGATGGATGTTTGTGTTGTCTTCAGTATAAGTTAGTTTGTAAGTTTAGGGACTGACGACCCCGCAGTTACGTCCCATGAGCTTTACAAACTTTTAAACATTCAATATTTTTACCAAAATGCTTTGAAAGTATTACTTGTGACAAGAACATACACTTTTAAATGTGCAGTGCAGATGACGATCCACTTTGGTGACGCAGATTTTAATCATTTGACAATGTTCCTTTTTATATTACTTTTCACAAGTAACTATTTTATTGAAAATAGAGGAACATTGTAAAAAAGTTTTTTCTGGAGATGACATAGGTCGTCGAAACTGCTAAAAAACAGCAAATAAACTAGCGATTTAGGCTGAAGTATGTTTTATATTCCCAAACAACCACAGAAATTCTGTAGCTGAGGCTCGGGTCATCGTGTATACGCCTGTAGCTGCTAGCACGACGTGACAGTGCATGCGGATGTTTATACAGCTAAGAGGAGTTGTGCTTTCCAAGTGATAACCTAGGCTATCGTCGGTGGCAGGGTGGCGAAACTGCAGTCCACTGTACGTGTCGTATTTATGTGAGCATTTTATCGCGACGCAGGTTACTCTTTTCCTCAACGATTTGACGCTGTTTCTGAAGATGGTTAACTACCGGGGAGGGTTTGCTGTTTTTGGCTTCTGTGTTCGACTGTGATCCGTAGAGCTGTGGCAAACCGTATGTATTCGGTACTGAGTAAGAAATACTTTTGCTGACTCGAAGTACTGAATCGTTACTCATAAATACATTTAGTTACTCGCATACTTAGCAAAAGCCCAAAATTGACTGACAGTGACCCTGTAAATGCTAGACTGCCTCTTAGCACAAAGGAACTAACTACTTTCCAAAGAAAATTGAAGGAACAACTTATAGTTATGTGTTAGTATCACGTAAATAAGTAGTCAATTTAAAGGTAGGTTAAATTCAAAACAAAGAATAGAGCGAAACATTGGCCATTCCCAAAAGGAGGAAAAAGGTAGCAAGGTATGTGTGGCGGTTGGATATAGTTTTATTGAAATTTTGTCAAGAATTCTGAATTTTTTGTATTTTGTTATAAACTTCTAAGAATTGGTTTGCAACATTGTAAACATTGATATGTTCAATATCATTGTAAAGTATGCCCTATACACAAAATACTGTCATAGGACCGCGTGTGTCGATCTGATCGCAAAGTACGGTACCATAACGTGGCTATATACATATATAAACTTGTTAGGGCACCGTACTTTGGACGGATCGACACACTCTGTTCTACTCGGCTACTTTCGGTATATATAAGGATGTGAGCGCAACTGTAGAGAACAATGGTTTTATGATGTAAAAGCTCTGTTACGCGGCTCAATTTATTTTTATTTTAAATAAGTGTATTTTTTTAGTAATTCAAGTATTGTGTAATAATATTTATTCTCCGGTGAGTAATTTATATAGACATCCGTGTATTGCTTAGCTCTACAATGTTATATTGTTATTTTTGTTATTAGGCGTTTTATACTTCTTGGCCCGTGTTTTCAAGTTAATCCTCGATGATCTGACGTTCGCTTTTCATGCAAAAACGTGTTTTATATTTTTTACCTGTAAGGGTTTCGGTTTAGTGCTCATTTGTTTTTGATCTGGTCTATTACAAAAAAAAAGTATTGGAAAGTTTTCATGTACACAAGTGATTTATCTTCATTTATGAATGTATTATCTTAATTGCTACCTGCGATGTCACAGAATATAATAAAACAGTACAGCTCCTCACAAGTGTAGTGCTGTAACTGTGATCGGTCACCGCTACAGAGAAATCATTGTTGTCTTGTACCGAGTTTGAAGATGATAATACTGAATTGTCGGAACTAGTTGCATTAAAAGTTTTATAACTTTAACGATTGAAAGTGTTTCATTCATAAGATCAGTTGTCTGTTATCTCTTTTTTACTGTTCACGCCTTTTCATCTTATGACGGTGATGAATCACAAAAGACGGAAGTAAAGAAAGAAATGGGTTTGGATGGAGCATGAAAATAATTTTGTCCTCTGTAAATGAAATTTCTGAGCATCGTCCATTTTAAAATACTCCAAATTTGCTGCTAGGCAGAGATGTAATTTTTATTTTTTCAACAGAGTGTTTCGGCTTACATTACTGTCATTTTCCAGTGACGTTTACATTGAAGTAGGTATATAAGTCATCGTTATAAATTGCTTTACATCTGTCAAAGTTTTTTGATAATTTAAATGAGTGTTATCAAATTATATTTGATAGTTCTGAGGTAGCGATGATATGTGTTGATGATATCGCAACGTGGGGATTGTCAAACCGTCAAATATAATTTAAAAAAGCTAATTTATAATATGAAAAAACTGACATTTGACATTATGTAAGTACGTCATTCAACCTAGACGCCACTTAAAAATGGCAATAATTTAAGCCGAAACAGTCTGTTTGAAAATAAAAGTAGCATCTCAACCTAGCAGCAAATTTGGGCCATTTTAAAAACTGTCATCATATGACTTTTATAGTGCTGCAGGCCCAAAGGAACAAAAGCGTCTCGGCATGTGTTTTGAGCAACTTGACGAAACCAGCTGTGTGAATCTCTAGAGCCAGACTCGGATATGAGAGAGACTGGCGCGGCTATTAAGCGAGAGCGCCGCGTCAGTGCTCGTTGCTTCTGCGAGGCCTCCAGTCAGGATGACTTTCGCCTTCTGCGCGGCACGGCACGCGATGCGCCGCCGCCATCCTTGACGCCGGCTTGACGCGGCTGGGGCAGCCTCGCCTGCGGCTACTGGATGACTGCGCGCAGTCGTGCAGCTCCACTGACTTTCTAGTGTGAAGGAAGGCGCAATCCCGTTTACGGAGTGCAGTCTGTATTAACGTCCGATCGCTACTAATTCGGCATATTGCAAAAGGGACACAAAAATCTTGCTTCTGGAAATATTCACGTTTAAAATATAAACAGGTTTGAATGTCTTGAACGCAATATGTGAAACATCTTTCATGTTGACACATTTATGCCTCCTGCTGTAACCACATTTTTAATGTTTTAGTTGAAGTGATAAGTCAATGAAAGTACAATTAGATGTTTTCTCCCCCTTACAATAACAATTTGAAGTGCTTCATCACACCTTGAATGATGATAGAGAATCGTCCAGTGGCTTTCGTCTGTATCATCAGTGATGACGCTGACGCAAATGTTATACGAATCTATCAAAAAAACCTGGTGCGGCTTCGTGGGTTTAGAAATGACTCGCGAATTTTTCCTTGCCCGCCTTAAGTGGTGATGGAAAGCAGTCTTAGAAATTGTGAAGTTTAGACGTTCGCTTATGCGATGAGTGATACACCGTTTGGATATTGACAGCGTTAAGAATTTTTTGTTCGTAATATTGTACACCGACGACCGAGTGCTTAGTGAGCTTGGAACGTGGAACGTATAAATCTGGTGGTAGGTCTCTCTCTCTCATACAATTTGTACAATGCTAAGAAACTAAGGTCCTTCCTATTTTGGTGTACAGTATGTATATCAGGTGCAAAACCTAATAAAGATGATGTTCAATCAGTCGTAAAATACGTATCATGTTATTCGTAACCGTGTATATGTGACAAAATGTAAGAGGCAGGGTAAGGTTACATCCTGAATGAAGGTTTTGTATTGTAGCTAATGTCTGCGTTGTTTTTCTGTAATAACTGGGACCACCTCCGTAACTATCCTGATATCCTGTGCCTCGCATTCCTGCTGCCTGATGCGGAAACATGTCTAGACGATTATCAGGACTTACATTATACAGGCACAAAATCTTGCTGCTCCAAGAGTTAAGGTATTACAAACCTAGTCCTTGATTTAATACAACAGTTTAGAGAATCATACACTCTGTGTGTGTGTGTGTGTGTGTGTGTGTGTGTGTGTATGTGTAAAATTGCACTTTATCTCGTAAATTCCTTAGTCTTTATTCACAGTGGGCACAGCCATTATGATTTCAAACACAAATCAATTTACGATATTATCTAGTAATGGACATGAAATTAAATTCATCGAGAAAATTTAGAATATCTACCGCGCGGGGACTCGAACCCGGGTCTGCTTAAAAGGTAGTTTTCTCTGAAAACTACGGCTCTAAGTGGCCGAAACCGAAATAAAATATATAGTGTGCAATTGGTCGCCATTTTTTTCTTAACAAACATCGCCTTTATACTTCACTGTTTTCATACGAAACTTATTCTGTTCCATCGGGCTGTGATGGGACACCGCGTGATTTATCACTTTCACTCGTTTCCATTCATCCACTTTCTACTTGCTTCGCTATTTACACCACTTCGATTTTCGCTTGATACTGACTACCCATTGTGTTAACCAAGTGAAGTAGCGGTACTGTACACATCTGTTTAGGCAAATGCTTTTTATATTAAAGTTGTGAAGATTGCGGACGACAGCAATACCTGCTTACGTGAGACAAAAAGACATGCAGCGATCTTGCCGATCAAAAATTACTTTAAAAATCACTGCTAGAGTACATACATATTGCCTATATAACCATAGAGATATGTGGCTTGTCAGATGCATACTGCATTCTATTTAAGTCCCTACGAACAATCACTGCGGTAACTGGAATGCCTGGTAGTGCCTTTGAACTCCCTGATGCAACAGTAGTCAGCAATTTTCCGCGCTCCCTGACCGTCAGTACCTGGAGTCTGCATCAACCTGGCTTAGAAGGAGACTTTTCGGTCTTGGAAATTAAGTTCGGCATGGGACTTCGCATGATAGTAACATACGTCAAGGGTGTTAACTCACAGCAAGTTCTGAGGCGTACTATCCAGAAAATTCCAAGGAACAGGACACTTTCTAGATTTAAGCGCAGCACATACATCACTGATAGACTTGTCAGTGAAGGCTGTGTTGCAGCGCGCTCGGATAGCTCGTATGATTGAACGCCCCATGTACGATCCAATTTCAGACCTACCTTCCAGAAATGTAATATTTTTATGATTTGACAGTTCCTAATAGTCTGCAACAGTTTTTCTCTGCGTTTCCATGAAGCAACTGGTTGCTCAAATTAGTTTTTATAATCTTTGCACGTTGTAATATAGTCTAATTTTGTAATATAATTGTAATGACTATAGTACACTAATGGCCATTAAAATTGCTACACCAAGAAGAAATGCAGATGATAAAGGGGAATTTATGGGACAAATATACTAGAACTGACATGTTGATTAAATCTTCACGTAATTTGGGTGCATAGATCCTGGAGAAATCAGTACCCAGAACAACCACCTCTGGCCGTAATAACGGCCTTGATACGCCTGGGCATAGTCAGAGTTTGGATATCGTGTACAGGTACAGATGCCCATGCAACTTCAACACGATACCACAGTTCATCAAGAGTAGTGACTGGCGTATTGTGACGAGCCAGTTGCTCGGCCACCATTGACCAGACGTTTTCAGTTGGTGAGAGATCTGGAGAATGTGCTGGCCAGGGCAGCAGTCGAACATTTTCCGTATCCAGAAAGGCCCGTACAGGACCTGCAACATGCGATCGTGCATTATCCTGCTGAAATGTAGGCTTTCACAGGGATCGAATGAAAGGTAGAGCCACGGGTCGTAACACATCTGAAATGTAACGACCACTGTTCAAAGCGCCGTCGATGCGAACAAGAGGTGACAGACGTGAAACCAATGGCACCCCATACCATCACGCCGGGTGATACGCCAGTTTGGCGATGATGAATACACGCTTCCAATGTGCGTTCACCGCGCTGTCGCCAAATTCGGATGGGACCATCACGATGCTGTAAACAGAACCTGAATTCATGCGAAAAAATGACGTTTTTCCATTCGTGGACCCAGGTTCGACGTTGCGTACACCATCGGAGGTGCTCCTGTCTGTGATGCAGCGTCAAGGGTAACCGCAGCCACGGTCTCTGCGCTGATAGTCCATGCTGCTGCAAACGTTGTCGAGATGTTCGTGCAGATGGTTGTTGTCCCCATGTGTTGACCTAGGTATCGAGACGATCCGTTAGAGCCATGCAGATAAGAAGCCTGTCATCTCGACTGCTAGTGATACGACGCTGTTTGGATCCAGTACGGCGTTCCGTATTGCCCTCCTGAACCCACCAATTCCATATTGTGCCAACAGTCATTAGTTCGCGACCAGCGCGAGCAGCAATTTCGCGATACGATAAACCGCACTTGCGATAGGGTACAATCCGACCTTTATCAAAGTCGGAAACGTGATGGTACGCATTTCTCCACCTTAAAAGAGGCATCACAACTTTTCGCCAGGCAACGCCGATCAACTGCTGTTTGTGTATGAGAAATCTGTTGGAAACTTTCCTCATGTCAGCAAGTTGTGGGTGTCGCCACCGGCGCCAAACTTGTGTGAATGCTCTGAAAAGCTAAGCATTTGCATATCACAGCATCTTCTTCCTGTAGGCTAAATTTCGCGTCTATAGCACGTCATTTTCGTGGTGTAGCAATTTTAATCGCCAGGAGTGTATTTAACGCTTTAATCTGCTTACAGTAATTGCCAAAGGCATTTGGAATTACTCGACTTTTCAAAAAGAAAATATTGTTATTAGCTGCAACAATTATTTCATAAATAAAGTTCTTTATGGTGTAATTCATAATATATCATTAATTTTATTTAGAATTGTTATAATTTTCAAAACAAGTAACAAATGTTT
The DNA here is from genome assembly GCA_026315105.1 of Locusta migratoria. NCBI lineage: Eukaryota > Metazoa > Arthropoda > Insecta > Orthoptera > Acrididae > Locusta > Locusta migratoria. Next base: position 305,294,028 of record CM048746.1, read on the forward strand.
CCTACCATTTGGATCGGAACCAGAAAATGCATATAACAGGCAGGCACGCCAGTGCGTCAGCTATTCCACCACACTGCTGTATAGAATTCATTGACTAGTACATAAACGGTACGCCTATATGGGTAGCACTTACACTTCAGAGCCCCCTTTCTCTGAATTTTGTGGTTGGTGACCTTTGAAATTTGTAAGAGGGCACAACCTTGACATACACTATCATTCGAAGTCTCATCCCAAACTCAATTTGCGAGACCGCAAGATCTTCTTTTTAGCTGTAGCTATTCCATCCCATCCCGTTTCTGTTTAACAATGTCATATTTACAAGGATCAAAATGTCGGTTGGATTTTGTATTAGTGTACACTCGAATGAGAAATTCACATTCGCAGTCATTGATCTCTGCTGACCGGTTCTGCTGTAAATGCTTCTCCACACTCTCCGCCCCCCTTTCAAGCTATCGGTTCTGCTATTCGTGCTACGTGCTGTTCAGTTCCGCACCATGCACTGGTATCGGCACCCTTTTGATAGGAAAGTCTTGGTATAGTGGTTGGTGGGCTGCAGACGCCTGCTGGACAGATAAAAGGTGATGGCGCAGCAGGCGGCAGCCGTTGCCTGGCGACCAGAATAGCATTCCGGCCGGGTGAGCGGGGAACGCTTGCTGCTGCACGAGAAGCGACGCGCTGTTTCCGACCGTCGCTCACCTGCTGCGCCATGAAACACTGAACGCTGTTGCCGCACGTGGTAATTGTGAAGGACGGTTGCCTGGTCTCCCGCTTCTGTAAATCTCAAACGCGCGAACACAGATATATGTTGCGATTGAATGTTTGCACGTATTCCTAGATTGGCTGCCCACAAAGTAAATAATGAATGCTGTTCCTGCTCTGTGGTTGACAGGTTCTTGGATGCACCCTTGTCCGATGAGCAACATAATTATCCTTGTAATATAAGGACAATGGAATTTATAAACATTTGCGGTCACAATTACTTGCTTCATGCTGAACACTATTCTCAACATTTTATGGTCCTTTCATTATTAAGTTACTCATTGAACAAGGGTACATACAAGAACCAACCATAGAGCAAGAACAGCAATTTCTGTTATTTGTTTATTTATAGTAACAAAAATACTCGTTTACGAACTGCATCAACAGATTAGAATCTCCCGTCTTGGACCATATCGGAACGCACCATATATCGAAGTGTGGTTGCGCGTTAGAGATTTACTGAAAGGGACGCCCGTGCAAGCGTACTTCACAATTACCGCGCACGCTGCTGACTGGATCATCTCTGTATTGTTTGAGACGGGCGATCCCAAAGAAAATATGTAGCGGTGGATCCGGTCCGCGGAAGCAAAAAAAAAAAAAAATCACAGAAATTTACCACGCTGGGTTTGAGGGCGATTTGATCTATAGAATTATTACATAGAACAGTGAAGGTCACTATTTTTAGTTTACTGATTTCGACAGATTGTGCCTAACTTAGTGATAAATGACATTCCAAAGAGAGTGTTGGCGGGAAACTTCATTGGTATTAAGTTTACCATCTGAGAGAGTTGTGTATTAAAGACAGAACCGACGGCAGGGCGTGGATCATGTCAAAAGCGGTAATATAATTTTTTCTTTTTAAAGCGATATCGGCTGCTATTCTGTGTAATAAATCAATGCAGAGACATGAAATTGGGTGAACATAAAATGTACTCTCAAATACGCGTATTTGGGGGCATAATGTGTTGGTATGGCGTGTGCCGACAACAATGATGCAATTTATGAGTGTGTGCCCGCGAGCCTAGGTCTGTATGCGAATGTGACACGCAGTCGCAAAAGGTCGTGCAACTTAATCGTCGACCTCTATATCCGAACAGGAACCTCAACATGTACTACTCATTATTCAGGTTCATCATGTATGAGTCTAATAGAGTATGCTGGGACACAGCCTACACCACCTCCTCGCTACGTTGGCATTTCAGCTGCAGATATTTCTGATACTGACATGAATGAACTTCAGGATTGACCCCCCCCCCCTCTCTCTCAGCAAGTCAGTATATATTTGATTGTTCCCATCTTTGGTTTAGCCGGCCGCGGTGGCCGAGGTGACTGAGGCGCTCCAGTCACGGTCAGCACGGCCACTACGGTCGGGGGTTCGAATCCTCCTTCGGGCATGGATATTTGTGCCGTCCTAGTTCGTAAGTAGTTCATAAGTAGTTTGTAAGTTTAGGGACTGATGACCCCATAGTTAAGTCCCATAAGCTTAACAAACATTTGAACATTTTTTTGTTTTACCAGGGTTGTTTTAATCACGAAAATACACTTAAATATATTTGGTTCGGTAATTAAGATTAAAGACAGATGAGGTTATCTTCTTCTCTTCAGGTATTAAGGAGGGGTTGCCTATTACGATACCCATCCCTGTCGGGGCCTTCCATGGCACTTACAATTTCTTGCCTTTACAGGAAATCTCTAAGTTTCCATCCTTTCTAGATGTTTGTTCCATTTTCTTCTGTACTCTCGAATTTTATCATTTAGGCTAAAGATTCGCAGTTCTTATCTAATATCTTGATTTCTAAGAATGTTTTCTCAGAAATTAAATTTGCTTTAATTTGCTAATAACCAATATATGGAAATCATTTATATTGAGTTGCAATGTGACTATTTCTATACAAAGAGGTATAGTGTGTACCAGAAACCCCTTACAAACTTTGCTGGCAGATTGTGCTTTCAACTAAAAGAGGAACGAAGATGGCGACATGAATTTATGTCCGAATATTCTGAGATCTCATGTCAAAAAGGCTTAAAATCATTTCAAATTTTATTTTGGCAAATAACCGTTCGGGAAGTTTCATTTTACATGACACACGAAGCAGATAGATCACATGAATTTTTTTCCTATAACAGATCTACAGGGGAGAGAGAGAGAGAGAGAGAGAGAGAGAGAGAGAGAGAGAGAGAGAGAGACTTTTATTAAAGGTCGTTACTTCCTGAAAAAACAAAAACCGTGACATTTTATGTGATACTGACGGTTTGGCAAATGTTATATCGGCGGTGACACAACTATATGTCTGGTAGCCGTATCACATACTGCTGTTACTGAAACTACGAAATGATGCGAATATTGTTTGATTTTTCGTGAGTTACAGCATAGATCTCGCAACATTGATCATTTCAGTTATTACTTGACATTAATTTAAAATCAGTTTCGATCGCAGATATGTATTTTGGTGACCCGTATCGTCCTTTTTTACCAGGTCGTCTTGAGACAACTGTACAGCAGGCGGCGCTGGAGGTGAGTTGATAAACAGCAGTCACCCGTAACACCTGCTCCACAGTTGTCTGCTAAAAAGGTCCAAACTGGTCACCAAAAGAAATATATGCAATCGACACTGATTTTATATTAACATTAATTATTCAAATAAATAAATGATTTCCATAAAGTTTTCAAAAATAGACAGTTATTGCTGTCTACGAACAGTGTAAACTATGTCTTGGACCAAACAGTCTGTTATGGTGCAAATAACCAGATATTTTTTTAATTAAAAGACGCGTATCGAGAATGTTGTTTTACTAAAAGGCTTTCAGCTGTTGAGTTTCGTCATTAATCTAGGACTTACAATATGATGCGTGAAGGAATGAGCTTGCTTAATGTTCTTTGCGTAAATGCCCACATTTCGTAACGAGCCAGCGCGTTTGACAGCGTGTCTTGGCATACGTGATTACGGACGTTGGCAGTCAGAGCCAGGGGTGTTTGGTAGGCTCGCCACGAATAGGTGTGGGGAAGTGCAGCCTACGTGTACAAATCGCTCTCAAACACTGCCAGCGTTTAGAGGGGGCAGCATCACTGCCCTCGCTGAAGTTCATCGCCTGTTCTGTCCATCTGCCAAGAATGTCGGAAACGCCGTTGTGACTGCAACACAGTATTTCGGCTGCGAACGTTCAGCAGGTGCCAAAGAAACGGAGGGATTCAGAACCTTTAGCTAAGTAACTTCTACGGTTCCTATTGTCCTCTTGCCATTGACTCGGACTTGTCGTACAGGTATATAAACAAAGTATTTCAGTTACGTGCATTGAGACATGCTTTTAACAGAAACTCAAATACTGTGGTAGCCTTACTCCCACATCGACATTGCGTTGCTGTAGTTTTGGCATAATGCTCTTCCTGCACCTATCTGTCTTACTCCCTCCCTTCCTCTCCCCTCCCCTCCTCCCCTCCCGTTCTTACCATCTCTCCTCTCCCCCCCCCCCCCACCTACACACCCAGCAAATCCACCTCCGCCTTTCAGTGATTTCCCTAAATCACTCCAGACAAATGCCGGGTTTGGTTCCTTTCAAAGGGCACGGTCGATTTTCTTCCCAATCCTCACCCAAAACTCCGAGCGTTAGCTCCGTCTCCAATGACCAAGCTGTCGACAGGACGTTAAACCCTAAGCTTTCTTCCTTCATAATACTACAAACATTATAGTGTGGAAGTTTTCTAAAAATTGGCTAGTCGCGTAACTGTAGCGCAACTTGGGTGCTAGCAAGATATTCACTAACGAAGATGTTTGGAATCGCCCAAAAATCACTTCCAAGCTGGACGGCACACGGACACTTCTCGTTAATCTGCCTCGGCAATTCATCACTGAGTAAAAAGGTATTCAGCTCACAAAAGCGCCTAATCAGAATAACTGCTGGAGACAAAATCACCCAGTAGACATGTAAAGAACTAGAGATCCTCGCAGTAGACTCTATATGTTCACTTAGGAAATTTGTTGTTAATAACAAAGTTGTAACGAAGCGTGTTGGGATTTATTCCCATGTGGTTGCAGTACTGAACCTCCCGATACCAGTCTTCCATAATAAGGCACGAAAGCCATTAGTCTATTATAATTTTCTCTTCCAAAACTTTTGCTATTCTTTTTCCTAACGTGACTATCTGAAGTTATTTTGTATTGTTTGACGTCGCAGAGGTTTCTTTAATTAGTAAATAGTAATTAGTTCATGCAAGAGGCATATTGTTGTAGGTCATATATAAGGCTAATTAGTATATCTGATAAAACTAATTAAATTCTTATAATATTAAAGTAAGTGTTATGTTTCACAGTTGATGTTGGGAAGTTTTGCCCACATTGATTTCTGTATAATTACTATTTATCCTAAAAGTATTGTTTAGAAACATTTTTAATTATATTTGAATATGAAACACTATTAACATAACGGAGACTTGTATATCAATTTACTCACTATTATTTACGCTACCTTTACTATAGCCAGTGGCATTTGATTGTTAACTTTTCCATTATAATTAATGTACTGAGCTAACGATGTGTAATTTTCAGTGACATTGTTTGGTGGTATGAATAGGATGCCTTCGCGCCATGCGTGAGAGTCTTGTTTTGTCTTGCACAGGAGGCACAATCCACGTCACTTTGAATTCAGATTATGAACAATTATGTAAAGGTTTTTCAGGGTTAGTCATGTAGAAAGTGTTTCTACCGTTATTATTGATTCTTAATATTCGCGCCACACTAAATGTACACCTCAGACTTTTGTATTCCACACACGATCAGTGAAATTTTGTATTGTTGATGTGTGGAATGTGCGAGCTGGGTTGTGCTAACTGTTATTAGAGAGACTTGTACGCTGGCCATAACTGGGGACAATTGTGCACTAATGATTCATGAACTGCAGTTCTACTTGTCGCCTACATTATTTGTAGTGGACCAGTTTTGCCCCATGGAATTTCAGCCATTCGTTACCGAGAGCATCGGTCAACGAGGACTTAAAGAGGCAACGAACGACGACCAGGTATCGTGACAATGTACAGTTCAAAAGTAATAGCAGCGTGCATTACTGCAACACTAAGAGAAAGATAATCTTCACTATTCTCGGTTAAAGCTTTGGCCGAAAAAGGATTAATTATGCCACCACAAAAATCTTAGCTCATTTAATGATAGTCTGACGGGTAGCAAAATACTATTTAAAAAGAAATTAAAAGAATTTTTTAAACGACAGCTTCTTCTTAGTTCATCAATTTTTAGAAATGCATTAGTAATTCACAAAAAATAAAAATAAGACTAACAAAAAACGCAGATCTTTTAATATCATGTAAAAATACATTTTATGAAACTGACCATTAAGAAATGTAGTATTCATGATCTATGGAACAAGTACTAATCTAAGCTGATCTGACGGATTTGAAACGGGACCGGCACAACTCGCCCCGTAAGTGGGCACTTGAGCACTCTCGGCTATCCGTGTGGGCGGGGAAATGAAGGGTATGGGGGAAATATAAGAGTAACCCACGGTAACTTTGGAGATATTCAATCGAAAAACTTAGTTATTAGTATGCTATTAGTTAAGAAAATTGTGGCAGTACAAACACTACCAGTTCCATAACTAATAAAATATTAGTAACTTAAGTATGAAATATTTTTAACTGTTACAATTGAATATCTCCTTTCATAACGTGTCGTTACTGGCGATTGCTCACATCATTCAGAAGTGAACGTTGCGGTAAAACATAGCCTCAAAAAATCCGAGATACGCCAATTTCGAAATAAAGATTATTTGGTTTCCAGTTTTAACCAACTAGGCTAGGCTCCAGCCTGACGACTAGTCCGTCGTGGCATGTTATTGAGCTACGAATTATACATCGAGTAAATGACGACCTCCACTTTGAAATAACTAACGCTATGAGAGAGAGAGAGAGAGAGAGAGAGAGAGAGAGAGAGAGAGAGAGAGAGAGAGAGAGAGAGAGAGACGTTATATAAAAAAGAAAAATATAAAAGTTTAGGAATAGAAAATTACAATAGACTAATTACGTCTATTATTATGCAACAGTGGTATCGGGAGGTTCAGTAATGAACGCAGATGGGAATAAATCCCAACATGCTTCGTTACAATGTGTTAGTGTACCACATGGCTTATCTTTATCAGTATATCGTCGGATAAGTCCCCGCAACGGCGAGTAAAAGTAGAGATCTGATTTTGAACGGAGCTCGTCTTAAAAGCAGCAACCCTAACAGTTTATTTACTGTAAATGGAAACAAGCAGCCCCACAAGTTGCTTTGTACTAAAGGCACTTTATCCAGATTTCGACAGCATCTAACAGTGTCTTCATCATAGGAAGTATAAAATTATAGCCGCGTCGGAGTGGCCGAGCGCAATGAGGCGCTATGATCCGATGCGCGACGCCGATCCCCGTCGAGGGTTCGAATCCTCCCTCGGGCATGGATGTTTGTGCTGTCTTTAGTATAAGCTGGTTCATAAGTAGTGTGTAAGTTTATAGACTGATGACCCCGTCATTAAGTCCCATAAGCTTAAGATACATTTTATAAAATTATGACACGCAGGAGACCTAAGAAAGTAGCGCGTGTCGTGCACGAGCCGTATAAAATATCAAGTTTATTATAAAAAAAATACATGGTAGATGAAAACTAGCAGGATTTATAAAAGTTAAGATTGTTCTAACTTTTATAAACCCTGCTAGTTTTCAACTAGCATATGTTTATTATTATAAACAAACTTAACGTTATTTTATACGTCTTAATTTTTTACGTCTCTTGAGAGTCATATCCATCAGAGGCCTTGTTTACGTTTCAGAGCAGTATCAATTTATTCAGAAGCTGACTTGAGGAAAACACACACAGAATTCAATCAGCTAGCAAGTTCTACAGAATAGGCAAAGATCTAATATGGAACACAAAAAACCACTAAAATGCTAGTGTCATCTATGAGACGTATTACACACCATATTTTGACATTTGGTTGCGAATCATCGACCATGAGAAAGACGTCAGCAGAATCCAAGCAGCGGAAATGAAATTCGTTCGTAGTATGTTTGGAAATACACTTAGAGATAAAGTTCGGAAGGTGGAAATCCGTAACCAGGCTCTAGTTATACTACAAGACCAATAACTACACAGCGGCGGAGACGGTATGGGCATAAGCGTCGTATGGATGGAAACACTTGTTGTTGTTGTTGTTGTTGTTGTTGTCTTCAGTCCGCAGACTGGTTTGATGCAACTCTCCACCCTAGTCTATCCTGAGCAAACCTCTTCAACTCATCATAACAATGGGAACCTACAACCAATTGAATTTGCTTTAATATATTAATCTCTTCTCTATCTACATGGAATATTTTGCAAATCACATTAAAGTGCCTGGCAGAGGGTTCATCGAACCACCTTTATACTATTCATCTCTCATTCCACTCTCGATTAGCACGCGGGAAGAAAGAACATCTGAATCTCTCCGTTCGAGCTCCGATTTCTCGTATTTTATTCTGATGATCATTTCTACCTATGTAGGTGGAAGTCAACAATATATTTTCGCATTCGGAACGAGAATGTTGGCGATTGGAGTTTCGTAAGTAGACCACGCCGCAGCGATAAGCGCCGTTGTTGTTATGATTCCCATCCCAGATCCTGTATCGTTTCCGTAACGCTGTTTCCCCTGTATCGTGACAGTACGAAACGAGCTGCCCTTCTCTGGACTCTTTCGATGTCCTCCGTCGAATCCACCTGATAAGGATCCCACACTGGGCAGCGATACTCCAAAAACGGACGGACAAGCGTAGTGTATGCAGTCTCTTTAGTAGTTCTGTTGCATCTTTTAAGGATTCTGCCAGTAAAACGCAGTCTCCGGTTCGCCTTCCCACGACGTTATCTACGTGTTCTTTCCAGTTTGTCTGAAGTAATAGTAATTCCTAGGTATTTTGTGAAGTTTACAGCCTTCACTTTTGATTGATTTATCTTGTAAACAAAGTTTCACGAATTTCTATTCGTACTCATGTGCACGACATCACACTCCTCATTATTTAGACTGTTGCCAATTTTTACACCATAGTGATATCTTATTCACATCGTTCTGCAGTTGGTTTTAATATTCAGATTTTACTAGACGGTAAATGATGGCGTATTCTGCAAACAACCTAAGAGAGCTACTAAGATTTTCTCCCAAATCGTTCATGTAAATCAGGAACAGCAGAGGACAATCCCCTCAGGGGGCTCACCGCTCTGTGGTGAGTACGTGCGTGGCGAGCACGGGGCCCCAGCCTTTGTAGCACTCCTTCCTTTCGGTGCTACATGACGCTTCTTCTACTGTCCTTTTCCCCTCTCTTGGGGACCGAGTGTGTGCATCCTTCGGGGAACCGAAGTTCTGACCCTTTTGGCTTCACAGTCTTCTTTCACCTCTTTCTTTGCCTCCGCGTCTGCGTTTGAGGCTTCTCCTCCTACTATTTCTCTCTTCCTCCTCCCTGTACGCACCTGAAGGCCACCCATATGGGTGACTGGGTAATGCGTAAGTCCCAGCCCCGGGCTGGCATGTAGGGTGCGTGCGTACCCCCTGGTTAAGGCCAGGCCAGGGGAGGGGCGATTGCCTGCGCTGATACCTTCCCGATTCGCCGATTGGTCCCTCCGTCTGTAGATCGGGAGGTGTGACCTGGGGTGTGAACAATCACCCAAGGCGGGTGTGCTTCCGTTGGGGGCCCCCAGCAGGAAGGAGCGTGCCATCGGAGACACTGGCAATCGTGGGGGATACAACCGCGATGGTTCAAAAAAAAAAAAAAGAAAATGGAAAGAGCCTTTAGAAATTGATGTATTAGACAATAGTGTGTCTGAACAGAAAAATTTACAGACATCAAAGTTCCTTGTGGTGACCCGTACAGAGGAAGGACAATCCTTTTCGTCGGTGAACCCATTTATTATTCAAAAAGGGGTTGATGCCATTGCCGGCCCAGTTAAGACCTGCAACCGCCTACGTAATGGAACACTACTGTTAGAAACAGAAAGTGGCTCCCAGGCACAGCGGCTGCTTAAGGCTACTCTGCTCCACAGCTACCCGGTTCGTGTTGAGCTCCATCCGACCCTCAATTATTCCCGAGGGGTAGTCTTCTCGGCCAGTTTGGACGGTCTGACTGATGATGAACTGAAAGAATATCTGGCAGCTCAAGGCGTCGTTGCAGTACACAGGGTGACAAAAAAAGAGAACAATGTTGTAGTGCCCACTCGCACAGTGTTTCTGACCTTCGACCGAGTGGCTCTGCCGCCGAAGATCAAGGCAGGGTATGAGGTCGTCACAGTACGACCTTATATTCCTAACCCTACTCGGTGTTATCAGTGCCATCGATTTAACCACACAAGCCAGTCTTGTAAGAACCCGGTCATATGTGTCACCTGTGGTAAAGAGGCCCATGAGGGGATTTGTCCACCACCGTCCCCTCATTGCATAAATTGTAACGGGAATCATGCTGCTTCCTCCCGGGAATGTCCTGTGTTTGCTGATGAACGGGCCATCCAGGAAATCCGTGTAAAGGAAAAGGTTCCCATACAAGTTGCACGTAAAATGTACGCCAGTCGTAAGCCTAAGACCCCACCGCGTGGTAATTACAGTACTGTAGTTGCAACGCCTCCACCGACACTGGATATGGCCACACAGACTTGTGACCTACAGTTTACGACAGTAGTTGTCAAACAACCTACATCGACAACGGCGCCACGTTCAACGAAAAGTGTGAGTACCTCTAACAAATCTTCATCTTCAGCTGTGAAACCACAGATAGAGACGCGAAAGTCTAAGAAAGAGCATTCGCGCGAGGATTTCCTCCGCACCCCTACCAAAACATCTGAGCCAACCAAAGAGCTTCACCAGGGCTCCAAGAAATCAAATAGGGGGAAAACTCTCCCCCCTCCTACCTCACAATGTGACGATGGCATCCCATGGAAGCCTATAGTCTCTCCAGGTGCATCAGCCAAAGATGGGGCTGCCGACCACACTCACGCAGCTGCTGTGGTAACCTCTGAGAATATGGAGCAAGACCCTCCTGTCTCAGACACCACCAGTTGCGAACATTCGCACTGTGGCCCGCCGCCTTCGTCGGGCTGATGTCCACCTTCATCTCATTTTATCCCATTATGGATATTCTTCAATGGAACATTCGTGGTATCCGGTCGAATTGGACAGAACTGCAGCTTCTAACGCGAACATACCATCCAATCATCTTCTCTCTACAGGAGACAAAATTGCTCCCTGGTACTCGAATTACTTTCCCACGCTACACTGCCGTTCGCTTTGACCTTCCTCCAGTGGCAGGAATTCCAGCCCACGGGGGCGTAATGTTGCTTATTCGGGATGACGTACACAGTACACCGGTCCCTTTGTGTACTCCAATACAAGCTGTTGCTGTCCGGATATATCTTCCTGGATTTGTCTTCACACTGTGCAATATTTACGCTCCTTCCTCTTTTCCCGTCACTAGATCAGATCTCCTAGATCTTATTGACCAGCTTCCGCGTCCGTTTTTGTTGGTGGGAGATTTCAATGCCCACCACCCCCTTTGGGGCTCCCCACGACCATGTCCACGGGGCTCCCTCCTGGCAGATATACTGAACCACCTTCAACTCATCTGCCTTAACACTGGTGAACCAACTTATCTTTCAGACACCACAAATACTTTCAGCCATATAGATCTAGCTATCTGCACTGCTCAGCTGGCACGGCGTCTTGAATGGTCTGCTCTCTCAGACACACATTCGAGCGATCATTTTCTGTGTGTAATTCACCTAATGATGCCTGACATCCTTGAGCATCCACACCGCTGGCAGTTAACGAAAGCGGACTGGGAGCTCTACACGTCACTGGCGGATTTTGGTACTTACCATTATCCTAGTATAGACGACCAAGTGGAACACATTACCACAGTTATTCTGACAGCCGCAGAATGTTCCATCCCCTGCAAGACTTCCCACGCACGTCGTCCCCTTGTCCCGTGGTGGACTGCGGAATGCCGTGACGCTCTGCGAGCACGGCGACGTGCCCTTAGAATCTTCAAACAACGGCCCACGCTCGACAACTGCATCCGATACAAACGGCTGCGGGCCTATTGTCGTCGCCTCTTTCGCGACTGTAAACGCGCCAGTTGGCGCTCATTCACGGGCTCTTTTAATAGGTCTACCCCTTCCTCCATCATTTGGGGTAACCTTCGAAAAATTTCGGGCACTATGGCTCATTCCCCAATTCCCGGTCTGTGTGTCGCAACTGACACCGTCGTCGATCCTCCACAAATAGCCAACGCACTGGGTCGACATTTTGCAGAGGTGTCTAGCTCTTCACATTACACTGACGCTTTCCTAGCTAGGAAACGGACGGTGGAGGCGACTCCATTGCCCTTTACCTCTCAGAACCGTGAATGCTACAATACCGAGTTTACTGTACGAGAGCTTCACCACGCACTCTCGTCTTCGCGGTCCTCCGCTCCAGGACCAGATGGCATTCACGTGGCGATGCTGCAACACCTTTCACCAACGAGCTTGCACTTCCTACTGGCCACCTACAACCGCATATGGATAGAAGGCACCTTTCCGCGACGCTGGCGTGAAGCCATAGTCATTCCCATACCAAAGCCTGGGAAGGACAAATGTCTCCCTTCCAGCTACCGCCCCATTTCTCTCACCAGTAGCGTATGCAAGGTGATGGAACGCATGATTCACGGGCGCCTGGTATGGTGGCTTGAAACGCGACATCTCCTGTCTAATGTCCAATGTGGGTTTCGCAAGCACCGTTCTGCGGTGGATCATCTTGTTGCCCTATCTACCTCAGTAATGAATAACTTTTTACGGAAGCGCCAGACAGTAGCGGTGTTCTTTGATCTGGAAAAGGCATACGACACCTGCTGGAGGATGGGCATCCTCCGCACTCTGCATGCATGGGGTTTTCGGGGTCGCCTGCCAATTTTTATCCGCGAATTTTTAACAGACCGTGTTTTTAAAGTGCGTGTTGGTTCGGTTTTATCGAGCACTTTTAATCAGGAGAACGGAGTCCCCCAGGGCTCGGTCCTGAGCGTTGTTTTATTTGCAGTGGCAATCAATTCTATAGCCGATCACCTTCCACTGGGAGTGTCGGCGTCCCTATTTGTTGACGACTTCGCGATCTACAGCAGCTCTGAGCAAACGGGTCTCCTGGAGCGGCGCCTCCAGCGGTGCCTAGACAATCTCCACGCGTGGAGTATGGACACTGGCTTTCGATTCTCAGCTGACAAGACAGTCTGCATGAACTTCTGGCGGCGGAAGGAGTTCCTTCCCCCGTCCCTTCGTCTGGGCCCCATAGTACTTCCATTTGTGGATACCACGACGTTCTTGGGACTTGTTCTCGACAGGAAGTTAAGTTGGTCTCCCCACATATCCCGTTTGGCAGCTCGCTGTACCCGCTCTCTCAATGTGCTGCGGGTGTTAAGTGGCACCTCGTGGGGAGCTGACAGGTCTACTCTCCTCCATCTGTATCGCACCATAGTTCGGTCCAAACTGGACTATGGTAGCATCGTTTATTCTTCGGCTCGACCATCCATACTGCGCCGCCTTAATACAATCCACCACCAAGGTCTCCGTCTGGCGACAGGAGCGTTTTATACTAGCCCCGTTGAGAGCCTCTATGCCGAGGCCGCCGAACTACCCCTTTCTTACCGTCGGGAACTCCTGCTTAGCCGTTACGCTAGTCGTTTGTCGTCCATGCGAGGACACCCGACGTACGCAGTTTTTTTTTAACGACTCACTTGACAGTCTCTTCGCTCTGCGCCCGTCTGCTCTGCTACCACCGGGAGTACGCTTGCGTTCGCTACTCGGCCAGCTTGGCGTTACAATGCCTGCTATCTTCTCGGCTGGAGAGAGCACCTCTCCACCGTGGCGAAGCCCCGAAGTCCGTGTTAACTTTGATCTTCATTCTCTTCCAAAGGACTCCACACCTCGTTTCGTCTACCAGAGAGAATTTCACGCACTCCGGTTTAAATTTGATGACAATTTGTTCATTTACACTGATGGCTCAAAGACAGACCAGGGTGTTGGGTGTGCTTTTGTACTTGGCAACGTCTCTTTTAAATATCGTCTTCCTGAGTGGAGTTCCATTTTTACAGCTGAGCTGTATGCATTATACCAAGCCACACAATACGTCCGGCGACACTCGCTCAGTAAGACTGTCATTTGCTCGGACTCTATGAGTGCTTTGTTGAGCCTTCGCATGCTATATCCGGCCCATCCCCTGGTACAAAGCATCCGCAATTGCCTTACTTCTCTTTCAACGAGCGGAACTACGGTAACGTTTCTGTGGGTCCCTGGCCATGTGGGAGTGTTGGGGAATGAGGCTGCGGATACGGCTGCCAAGGAAGCAGTTCTCCTTCCTCGGCTATCTACCTTTTCCACCAGCTCTGATGACCTTCGCGCTGGTATCTCCCAGCGTATTATCTCCCGTTGGTATCTACATTGGTCATCCCTGTCAGGGAACAAATTGCGAGCCATTAAACCTGTGCCTGATCTCTGGTCAACGTCATCTCGACCCTCCCGCCGAGAGGAGATTGTTCTGGCCCGGCTTCGTATTGGCCACTGCCGTTTTAGCCACCAGCATTTATTACGTGGTGGTCCTGCTCCCTTATGTGAGCACTGTGATGCACCTTTTACTGTGAACCATCTTTTAGTGCAATGTCCATTTTTTAACCGTCTCCGTCATGATCTGTGTTTCCCATTTGAATTGGCTGACATTTTAGCTGATGACCTGCAATCGGTTAACAGAGTTTTACTTTTTATACATCGTGCAAATATGGCGAAAGCCATTTAATTTCTAACCCCGGTTCTTTTTTACTATGGGCAGTGTTGGGCGCTAATGACCACAGCAGTTGTGCGCCCTAAAACCACAAAAAAAAAAAAAAAAAAAAAAGCAGAGGACAATAACGCTACCCTGTGGAACGCCTGATTTCACCTCTGTTTTAGAATCGATGCCTTACCATCGATTACTACGACCTGTGTCCTCTCTGACAGGAAATGCTCCATCCAGTCGCATATTTGGGGCGATATACCTTAACCACGCAATTTAATTAAAAGCCGTTTGTGAGATGCGGTGTCAAAAGCCTTCTGGAAATCAAGAAATACGGAATCAATTTGAAATCCCTTGTCGATAGCATTCATCACTTCGTGTGAGTAAAAAATGTTCAAAAGTTTGTATAGATTATGGGACTTAACTTACAAACTACTTATGAACTAGCTAATACTAAGGCGGCACTAATATCCATGCCCGAGGGGGGATTCGAACCCCCGACCGTAGTGCCCGTGCAGACCGTGACTGGCGCGCCGCAGTCCACTCGGCCGGCTCGTGTGAGTAGAGCTAGTTGTTCCGTATGAACGATATTTTGTAAATCCATGTTGACCTTGGGTCAATAGATCATTCTGTTCGAGATAATATTTGAATACAGGATATGTTCCAAAACCCTACTGCAAATTCACGTCAACGAAATAGGCCTGTAGTTTAGTGGGTTACTCACACTGCATTTCTTGAATATAGGTGTGACCTGTGCAACTTTCCAATCTTTTGGTACAGATCCTTCTATGAGAGAGCGGTTGTATATGACTGTTAAGTAAGGAGCTATCGCTTCAGCATAATCAGATAAAAATCTAATGGGTATACAATCCGCACCCGAAGACTTGTTCTTGTTAAGTGATTTTAATTGCTGCACTACTCCGATATCTACTTCTACGTTAGTCATTACGGCCTCTGTTCATAATTCGAAATCTGGAATATTGGTTTCGTCTTCTTTGGTGAAGGAGTTTCTAAAAGCTAAGTTTAGTAACTCTGCTTTAGTAGCGCCATCATCGGCAGGATCGCCATTACTATCCCGTAGTGAAAGTATTGTTCGTGTTTTGTCCCTAGTATATTTAACACATGACCAAAATAACTTTGGGTTTCCAGTTAAATTGCGAGAAAGAGTTACGTTGTTTTTAAGTATTGTAGGTATCTCGCATTGAAATCCTCGCTAAATTTCGAGCTTCTGTGTAGGATCGCCAACCTGGGATTTTGTGTTCGTTTAAATTTAGCATGCCTTTTCCGTTGTTTTTGTGTACCAAATAGGATCACCTTCTCTTATTAATTTATTTGGTATAAAACTGCCAATTGATGTAGATACCATTTTTTGAATTGCGGCACATCTGATCCACATTTACGTTTAGTGTTAGGAACGAGTGGAAGCTCTGTTTCGCACGGCCACTTCGGTCAGGGATTCGAATCCCCCTCGGGTATGGATGTTTTTACCGTCTTTAGTATAAGCTAGTTGATACGTAGTTTGTAAGTTTAGGGACTTATGACCCCGTAGTTAAGTCCCATAAGCTCTACAAACATTTAAACCTCTCTTTTAAGAAGAAATGCATTTTAATTCTATCTGCTTTCCTGAACAAATATACTTTTCGTCTATTTTTGGTAACTTTGGGACTTTCAATATTGTCTCGCTACAACAGCTCTGTGTTCACTAATACCTGTATCCGTTTTGATGCTCGTTATGAGCTGAGGATTATTTGTTGCTAAGAGATAAAGTGTGTTTTGACATCCATTTACAATTCTAGTTGGCTCATGAACTAATTGTTCGAAGTAATTCTCAGAGAATGCGTTGTGTAAAATTTCATACGATGTTTTATACGTACCTCCTGATTTGAAAATATAGTTTCGCCAACAGATTGAGGATAAATTAAAATCACCGCCTACTATTATCCGCGATTTTTACCCCACACTCTTCCCTCCAACGCTAAATTCACAATTTCTTGATGTCTATGTCCTACTAATCGATCACTTCTTGTAGTCAAGGTATGCCAGAAATTCCTTTTCTTTCCAATTCAGTTCAGTACCTCCTCATTAGTTACGCGATCTACCCAACTAATCTTCATCATTCTTCTGTAACACCACATTTCAAAAGCCTATATTCTCTTCCTGTCCACACTGTTTATCGTTCATGTTTCACCCCCATACAAAGCAACACTCCACACAAATGCCTTGAGAAAGGACTTCCTTAGGATTAAATCAATATTCGATGTTAACAAATTTCTCTTTTTCAAAAATGCCTTTCTTCCCATTGCCATTCTGCATTTTATATCCTCAGTACTGCGACCAACATTTGTTATTTTACAGCCCAAGTAATGAATCACGTCTACCACCTTTATTGTTTAATTACCTAATTTAATTCCTTCAGCATCGCCTGATTTTCTAAGACCGCATTCCATTACTCTTGTTATGCTCTTGTTAATGTTCATCTTCTATGCTCCCTTCAATACACTGCCCATTCCGTTCAATTGCTCCTCTAGGTCCTTTACTGTCTCTGACAGAATTAAAATGTCATCAGCAAATCGCAAGGTTTTTATTTCTTCACCCTGATCTTCAATTCCTTCTCCCAATTTCGCCTTGCTTTTCTTCATAGCTTGCACAATGTACAAATTGAATAACATCAGGGAAAGGCTACACCCTGTCTTACACCCTTCCCAACCTGTGCATCCCTTTCATGTCATTCAACTCTGATAACTGCTTTCTGGTTTTTGTAAAAATTGTAAATAACCTTCCGTTCCCTATATTTCACTCCTGCTTGCTTCAGAACTTGAGTTTATTCCAATTAACATTGTCAAAAGCTTTCTCCAAAGCTACAAAAGCTAGAAACGTAGGTTTGCCTTTCTTTAATCTGTCTTTTAGGATAAGCCGTAAAGTGAGGATTGTCACAGATAACCAAATGTACGAGGTAAATCTCATATATAAATGACCTAGAGGACGACCAAGACTGAGGCACAAAGACCTGGTGAAGTCGGATATAGAACAGAGGGGACACACACTAGCGTATGTCGAAGAAGAAGAAGAAGAAGAAGAAGAAGAATTCAAAGACCGGAACTGGTAGAGAAGTCTCATTCACCTACCCATCGAATATGAACGAACGACGTGGGATATGATATTTTATTTTTGATGATACCCTTAGATGCTGTATTCAGTACAAAGTAATTTTTTGGGTTGCTTGTTTCCATTTACCTAAAAAAATGAGATTCGCAACAAAGATATTAAACTTGACATAAAAACTGACGATTGTTAAAAAATGAATATTTTCTCCAGGGGAAATGTCTTTCACACCTCCGATGACGACACTGAAAAAAATCAACACTATGCACCTTAAACAATATGTACTTGAGAAATACTGCCTCTAAAATGACGACATATAGTAAAATTGAGCACTTGGCACAGAATGTTAGTTCCATAGCAGTTCATTACGTCTCCAATACGCTTCCATAATAATACGTTAAGAAGCGAATCGTCAGTGAATTTTTTCGTTGTAATAGGTGACGGTGGCAATGATTAGATACTTGTTCCATAGATCATGAATACGACACTTCGTAATGATGTGGAACGTGTCAGGTTAATGAAGGGCGTCTGGACAAGACGTTACACAAAATATTACATGACACATTTTTTATTAGATTTGCTAACTTATATCATAAAACTGATCCAATGAGTAGGAATTGTCATTCAGGAATTCTTTTAAAATGCTACTTGTCTGTCAGGCTTCTGGCGCTGCTTGGTAGGTGACCAAAGACTTTTGTGACAGCATAATTTACCTCTTTCTGTGCCAAGCTCAGATTTAGCCCTACATATGAAAATCATCCTTTCTCCTGGTGTTACAGCTGTGCATACTATTACTTTTGAACTGGGTTGGATTATTAACAACAAATTTCATAAGTGAATATATAAACTGTGAAGTTACTGTGAGGATACCTAAATCCTTAAATAGATGTCTGCAGGATGATCGTGGGTGGGCTCCAGCAATTATTCTGATTACACGCTTTTGTGCAATGCATACTTTTTTACTCAATGTTGGATTGCCCCAGAATATGATGCTATACGAATGCAGAGACTGAAAATAGGGATAGTAAGCTAATTTACTGAGGTTCTTATCGCCAAAATTTGCAATAACCCTAACAGCATACGTAGCTGAACTCAAACGTTTCAGCAGACTGTCTATGTGTTGCTTCCAGTTTAATCTCTCATCAATGCTCATACCTAAAATTTTTGAAAATTCTACCTTAGTTCTGTTCAAAGTCTCTGTTTATTACTGCAGTTGTCATTTACTGTGCAGAACTGTATATACTGTGTTTTATCAAAATTTAATGAGTCCGTTTGCAGAGAACCAATTAACTATTTTGTGAAAAAAAAATTATTTACATCACTTCTTGAGTTTTTGGATGTGATTACTATATTTGTATCATCAGCAAAAAGAACTTAGCATCTTCATCAATGTAGAATAGCAAGTCATTTATGTATATCTAGAACAGTAAAGGACTTAAGACTGAATCCTGTGGCACCCCATCCTTGATAGTCCCCCAGTTTGAGGAATCGGCTGATGTTTTGACATTACATGAACACATATTTCAACTTCCAGTTAAGTACGAATTAAATCATTTGTGCACTGCCCCAGTCAAACCATCATATCTATAAGAATTTCACGATTTACACAACCAAAGGCCTTTGAAAGATCACGAAAAATAGCAATAGGTGATGCCCGGTTATTCAGAGCATTTAATACTTGATCGGTGAAGAGAAAATGATATAATCCAATTATATACTGCAACAAAGGAGAGTGACTTGCAGTGTATAAACTAGGGGATGAGTTGAGCAGGGCATCTTGTCCTCGCGACCACTTGCGCTAATGCACTCCAGATAGCAGCTTCTGGAGCCGGCGAGCAGGAGCCGCCACCGCTGGTAGGCGGCTCGGCAGCACATGTGCCCGTGGCTGTCCAGATAGAGGTCTTAATATTAGCCGCGGACGGAAATAGACCGCGCGTCTGCGGCCAAGTCCCATCTCCGCATTGTGTGCGCTGCTCCGCCAAGGGCGGCACACTATAACCGCAATTATTGACGTCGCAAGGGTCGAGCTGTGCGAAATAAATAGTAGATCTGCGATCAAAGTAGAGTTGTGCGGTCGTTCACTCACCTCCCCGTGCTCGCGTTCTTGAGTGTCGTCGTTCTCTCTCTCTCTCTCTCTCTCTCTCTCTCTCTCTCTCTCTCTCTCTCTGGCAGTCCACATACACAATGTTACTGGACTCGCAATGCATACAGTATCATTGGTGTCACTGAAGTCTCGCCGCCATATTTCTATACCTCAAACGTGTGAGCAGTCGCCTAGTTACAGAAAACTAGTTAAAACACGGATGAACCGATGCCACTACTCCGTCATAACAGTTTTGACGTATTGGTCAATTAGTGTTGAGTATGTGGCTGTGATTTTTCGTACAGCAAACGGAAGATACGTACAGCAATGAGTAACATTGATTTCCTGTTTTTATTCATTTATCAATTTCATACAACTTTGGCTTTTTTTTTCAGTAGTATGGTCGTTACGAAAGTGCTATTTGTTGTGGGTAACACGTAGCTTTATTCTTTTGAGTGGTCTTAGGAAATCTATATTGTGCTTTCACACAAATAGAGTCGTGTTTTTTTACTGTTTTTATTAATCTATTACCAGTTCAAATGTTTGTAAAGCTTAAGGGGACTTACTGTGGGGTCATCAGTCTCTAAACTAACAAATTATTTCTGAACTACCTTATACTGAAGACGACACAAACATCCTTGCCTGAGGGGGGGGGGGGATTCGAACCCCCGACGGGAAACAGCCTCGCGCATCGGAGCATAGTGCCTCAAATGCCGTCGGCCGCTCCGCCGTGGCTATATTACCAGTTTGGATTAACTTCGGCTTTTCTTTAAATATTACTACCGATACACTGTTCTAGTTGTCATGGATCACACGCACCTTAATTATTCTGAGTGTATATAACTACAGTCTGCTTCAACTGTGTGTAACATGTTCTTCTCATAACACGATTTTACGGTAAATGTGTTAAATACTTCTACTATGGAAGTACCATTTCAAGTGTAGAGCATGTTTAAACCAACTAGTAAAGCTTACAATGTCATTTTGCGTTGGAAGAGCATGGTTGTATTATACGGAAACTCTTGATGGGAGGTGAAGCAAGATGACGGCGTGAGGCTTCAGTCAAAAGGGTAAGTTTTCCAGTCTGTAATGTATATCTGCGTGACAGTCATATTGTTCTCCAGAGATCTCCTTTAAGAAGCAGTGCTGCCAGCATTAATAGCACAGTCTAACATATACAGTCACGACACTAGCATTCATTTTTGTCAAACACTGCAACAGGAGCGCTTCAAGCGCCCGGCAAGCTACATTTCTGTATACGATATTTGATTAATGCCAATAGTATCGTTTATACTGATAACAAACGTCAGTATATCAGAACTTTATTTCTGATATTGCGTCAGTTTCTGGGGGGAGGGAGGAAGGGTAAAATCTAATTTGCTGCAATAATCTGAAGAGTCATGTTTGCCCAAGATGGCCCCCTCACCTTTATTGCCGTCTGCAGAGGCTGACATATTAGATGTTGGATATCTTACCAGAAGTTCGTGATTCTGCAAGTCATTCTGTGATATTGCGACTTCCTATAGTAACAGGTAGCCAGGAAAATCAGAACATCAAGAATAGAGAGCCGTTTAGTAAAACATGCATGATATTGTGCTAATGTCCCAGCATACTTGCCTGCTGAATGTCACAATGGCAACTCATCCAGCGTATTAGATTTATTTAAACTTTTCTGGATATTTATACTTGAAGCGTTGATTTTCCTGGCTACTACTTTTTGTAGACTAATGCAATATTTTTGGACTTGTGAAATTACGAACTTTTGCTATTACGTGCAATATCTGACGATGGGTGCATACACTGTGTGATTCACGAAGGTATGCAAGTATTAGTATATTTTGTTATACAGATAATACTGAAGAAAAAGTTTCATATAAACATAGCTTCGCGAATGTTTTGTCATAGAGTTATGGCTAATAAGATTTTGCCTTAAATTAAGCAACCTTGCTAATATAAAGCCATCACAAAACTGTAAGAGTTTAAAGTGAATCACGATTTCCGTTTATTTTGTTTTTAATGAATGACCTGTGAAAGTAAAAAAAAAAAAAAAAAAAAAAAAAAAAAAAAAAAAAAAAAAAAAAAAAAAAAAAAAAAATCCCAGACATGTATCTGCAGTAGTTTTCCAGAAATTAGAGATCATAAAAATAAATTCTAGTGATTAAGCAAATTTCTTATCCATTAAGAATATTGGCAACCATTACTGAGAGGTTTCACTCCTTTACTAACTTCGAAACGAGTTACTTTTTTTTTCTTTCAGTGAAAGAAGATAAATGTGTTAATGAAATTTTGTAATAACGGAATTCCCGTGTTATATTGTATTAATAAAAGCAGATTATCTGATACATTCATGAAATTCTAGCTAACTTTATTACCATCACTGTCCAGAATTATATTCTCTAAAACTTCTGTTGAAAACTTTGTGCTATTCTGTGGAATAAATAAAAAAAAAATGTGCCAAGTAGTTGATAAAGTACAAATGTTTCCAAATTATTTCTTTGCTTTCGTGAAATTGCTGATAAATGTTTTATTAGATTCACCAGATCAATAACAACAAAATGAATGGAAACTGTGTTTTACTGTAACATCGTACAGTTTTCCGATGGCTCCATATTAGTGAAGTTGCTAAATTAAGGGAAAAATCTTTTATTAGCCGGAACTCCGTAAATAAACATTTGCGGGCCTATGTTTATATGAACTTGTTTCTCTAGTTTTAACATAAACCTTTCAGGCACTGCAGGCAAAATTATGCGGTTCTGGCTTTGCTCGCTTTATTTCTTTGTGATTCACACTAGGAAGTTCAGGCCTGCATCACACAATCGTGGATGGACTGTGGTAACGTGCGCAACGTGTTTTAGTTCCATGTGTCTACACTGTGTGGTACCAGCAGCCGGCAAACTTCCAGTACACTTACAATGGCGGCAAGAGAAACTTGACAATGTATCGATAATCTTGTTTTGACATTTGAAGCTATCATATCTGACAGCCAGTTGATTTTATATGATCCTGTGCTATTATTTCTTTCTAAGGCATCGTTGAAATATCTAGGCGTAACATAGCAGAGCGATATGAAATGGAACGAACCTGTAAGGACAGTTGTAAGGCGTACAGCCGACTTGGGTTTATTGGGAGAATTTTGGGAAGATGTACTTCATCTGTAAAGGACACCGCGTATAAAACGCTTGTACGACCACTTATTGAGTATTGCTCAAGTGTTTGGGACCCGCAGCAGATCAGTTTAAAGGAAGACATAGAAGCAGTTAAGAGGCGAGCAGCTAGGTTTGTTACTGGTGGGTTCGACCAGTGCGCGAGTGTCACGGAAATGCTGCGGCAACTCACAATCAGTTGGAGATCGCTGGAGGAAAGACGATGTTCTTTTCGTGAATTTCTGTTGAAATTTAGAGGGCCGATATATGAAGCTGAGTGTAGTACGATCTTGCTGCCACCTATTTACAAAATGTTCAAATGTTTGTAAAGTCTATGGGACTTAACTACGGGGTCATCAGTCTCTAAACTTAAAAACTACTTATGAACTAACTAAGACTAAGGACGGCACAGATATCCATGCCCGAGGGGGGATTCGAACCCCCGACCGTAGTGACCGTGCAGATCGTGACTGAAGCGCCTCAGTTCCCGCGGCCACCGCGACCGGCACCTACTTACTTACATTTCGCGTAGTGATCACAATGACAAGAGAAATGAGGCATATAGGCATTCTTTTTTTCCTCGTTGTATTTCGGAGTGGAATAGGAAAGGAAATGCCTAATAGTGGTTTTGTGTACCCTCCGCCACATACACCTTATGGTGGATTGCGGGGAATGTATGTAGATGTTACTGTAAGATGATGCAGATCACAAAAAATTGTAGTAAAGGCCCAAAACAGACATTTATGTGGGTACGAAATTTTTGAAAATTTTTCTTTTTGTAACGAATTACTGTATGTATTTTGTATCTTAAACGTCCCTCTATATTACTGTCACGTCACTTACAACCTTGGATCTGAGAGGGATATTAAAATATTTGCATATCTTCGTGAATTACTATAAAAATGTTTGTTAATCTATCGGACCAAACTGCGTAGTCATCAGTCCGTAGCTTACAAACTACTTAAACCTAGGTAAACTAACCTAGGGACAAACAGACACACACACTCACCCATGCCCCAGGCAGGACTCGAACCTCCACGGCGAGCAACCGCTCGCTCCGCAGCGAGACGCTTTAGACTCCACCGTGGCCGTGAATCACTGTTTAGAAAATAGATTATGAAGAGATCCTGGACAAACCCGATTTTTTATGTTAACGAAATCCGGAACATGTAGGTTATAATTTACCGTCTGAAGTAGATAAAACGAGGGAGTGTGAACACGCCACAGACGTGATACGTAATTTAGCCTTCCTTGAGTTAGCATGTTGGTACAATGTAGTTTGACAGCCCACTTCATAGTAAAGGTTACTGGTCACGAGCGTTGCTTTACAGATGTTATCCGCGCGGCAAGCTCCGGCCTTCCAGATAAAAGTTGAGGCGCCAATTTAGAACGGGGCACATGTGGCGGCAGAGAGCTGGCTCGGCATGTGTGGCCTGCGGCAGCCACCCTAGGAGAGTCACTGACCTGGGAACGGCTCCAGCTCTTGCCCGCCCTGCCGCCATCGATCGAAGCCGGCGGGTCACCTTGGGAACCGACACCAGAACTGTGCAAGTGGCCGAATGAGCTGACAGCCTCCACAACTTAACGGCTTCCCAATTCTTCAACGTGCAGTCGCGACAAGAAGTACACGCGCCGAAACAAGTTTTGCACCGCCCATCAAACAAATGTTCTCTGGTACTCCAGATTGTTGAATTGGTTTTTATAAGGTATACTAGTTTATTTCCCCGTGTTTCGCACGCGTAGACTGGATTGTCTGTCTTGGTTTGTTCCTACTTCTAAATATAAATTTTCATAGATTTCGTTTTAAAAATGATTTCGTAATAAAGTATTTTGATACTGCTTGCCACCCCCTAGTGCACCATTCAAAATGTTCAAATGTCTGTAAATCTATCGGACCAAACTGCGTGGTCATCAGTCCGTAGCTTACAAACTACTTAAACCTAGGTAAACTAACCTAAGGACAAAAAAAACACACACACACACACACACACACACACACAAGGGAGAACTCAAACCTCCACGGAGAGCAACCGCGCGCTCCGCAGCGAGGTGCTTTAGACCGCTCGGCTACTCCACCGCGGCATTGCACAATTCATGGCAGAATTCAAAACATCCCGAAACACATTTTTTTTTAAATTCAAATCCAAATTTTCGCATTTCGAGCATCAAAATAGTCTTACTAGCAAAAGATTTTCCCTTATTTCACCAGCTTAATGGTTGAATTTCCAAAAATATCGAAACACGTGTTTTTAAAATTCCAATAAAAAAATCTATATCTGAAGTTTATTTCCTATTTCACCCCCATAGGGATGGGAATATCGAAAAAATCACTGATGCCTACAGTGTAAGGTAAACAGCGTTTACAAATTTCAAGTTTCTATCGTCTGTAGATTCACTTTTCAGCGCAATTTTCTGTCTTTTTATAAACGGATCGACAACGCGAAATTTCTTTCTTACGCTTAGGCATGCTTGGTAGTTTCGCTTTTCAAACTGCAATACGCAGTTATTTTTCTTTATTCGCACGCTTGTTGCAGAAAAAAAACTGAAGAATGTGCATCACTTTTTGCTGCGTATAACCTCTTTGCTATTATAGTGTCAAAGGCAATCGCTGGTCTTCAGTCCCAATTTTATATAGGCGTAAGACTAGAGCTGGGTTCGTTCAAACAATTTACGTCACAGTTCGGGAAATACCGTGATATGTTCGAACATTCGATGACGACGCTATCTAGCAATGTCAGGAGGTACTATCGCTACGATTTACAGCGATGATATTCATAAATCTTTTAGGCGGTGTGCAGTAAACTGTGTATAACGAAAGTGTCATTAATGGAGATTGATAAGTGTGAAATGCAGACTGTAGTAGCTTCTAGGTGCAGGTTATAACTGAAAACAGTGACGAGTTTAGGCTATACGTAAACGATAGCAATCGCGATTTAAACTGCTAGTGCCGTGATCTTAGACTATAGATACTAACAGACCGGACAAACAGCTGAGCAGCTATGTACCTACATGGCGTGGTTCAAACATAAGATCACGTGACTAATAGCATACATTAGCCGCATATAATTAAAAAAACTCCACTGTTTTCAAGAAATGCCCTCATTTGAAACTAATATCAGTTTCGCTCGAAATTTAATGTTGCTTGCCTTCATGAAAAGCTCTGTACCACAGCTGTACATTGCTACGTGACTGTTGGCAAAGCAGAGATGTTGCAGCCATGTAAACGAAGCGATGCCCGGTCTTCCAGTGTCTATAGTCGATGGCTGTGATCTAACAATGCCTCTTGGTACTACGTATACGGCATCTCGTGCACTATTTATTCCGTGGTCACAATTACGGTTTATTTTTATATGTCTTATTTCCGTTATTGGTTATTTCTAATGTTTTCCCTATTTCATCTCTCTTAATCTTGTTTTCAAGGCAATTGAAAGGTGGTAACATTTTATCTGTTACTGCACCGCATGATCAAAGAATGGAATGATCATTTGCAACCTATATCTTATAATCACATTATTGTAATTTTTACTTATGAGGGATTCACAGTCATGAAACATACTTCCAGAAACTACTTTTTTTCGTCTTTTAGCGTTAGCTATGCAGTAATTTGATGCAGTAGTTCTGTTATAGTAGCAAATATATCAATTGATCATATCTTGTAGTGATATTAGACAGGTCACGTATGCCCTGTTTTCATAGTGATGCCTCTTCCTTTACATGTACTTATACTTCCTATGAATGTAGTTCTGAGGTAAGACTTCAAAATTTCCCGTGTATTGTTTGGAGGTACGCAGCGGAAGTCATTTGTCATTTGAGTGTTCGAATATTTCGATACTGTATCGAGTTCTCCTATGTGTCGGATAAATCCCGAGCATGTTCGAACGCTAGTATCGTTTGTGCAGCTCTACCTTCTACTTTCATCTACTATATTTTCCAGCCTCTTCTAGCTATCGACATGGAACTGCTATGCTGTATAATGGAAGACTTACTAAAACAACACAGTGAGATCGTTCATCTCCATTGTGTAATTTTTGCTGAAGAGCAAAATATTGACACCTACACGTGGAATTTTATGTAAGTCGGTAACTTTCAACTCCCATATCTTTCACCTCCTTATCGTTGTCAACTCTGTGATATTACAGATACAGGAGGAAGCTGATTGTTTCCATGTGAAAGACGGGTTTTGCCAGGCTGTTGGGTTCCCCAGCCGGCCAGCTAACAGTTTGGACCTAGAAAATGAGATGCGGTAGTCAGGGTTTTCCTAATGTGCTTGGAAGCCGGAAGTGCTCTTGGCTGAGTGAGGGCGTCTATTCCAGATTGCAACTGAAATACAATAAAGCCACAAACATTATTCTAAAAATTCATAAAATGCATTTTTTAGAAACCATCAGCTGTTTATTAATAATCTTATACATCTGCCAGTTTCGGTCATAGACCATCTTCATGGATAAAAAGGTGTTAAAACAGAATGGTAAAATGCATCAAATAAAATACATCCAACTGAGATAAACAGGAGTCAATATAACTAAAAGTGAAAAAATTACTGTGATCATCCTAGATAAAACCTATCATTCAAACATAACATAAAAGGTGAGAACAGACTAAGATTCATAGAGGATAGAGATTATTACATTGGTAAAGACTAGTAACAATTTAGAGAAAATCTGTTTTAAATAAACGGTTTTATCTATTTGGTTAGCTAACTGCCCACTATGGGCCTCTGAAGAAACTAGCTTGGCATGTTGGTGCCGGAGACATGTCATAACTGCTGCCAGGACTTGCCCGTAATGATGTCTGCTCGTCGCAGCAGACTATACGTTGATCTGAGGAGAATCACCATATTCCAACTGCGATTCAAAATTATGGTTCTCGGTGCGAGACATTGGCAACGTGACTCGTAACAGCTGTGCACAAAGATGGCTGAATAATTAAAAAATAAACGTTAAGTTACCATCCTACTTCATTGGCGACATGATTAACTGTTATTGAGAACAGCTTGTCGAAAATATAAATCATTACTAAAACATTAAAACTGCTGATTAAAATAATTTTAAAACGTAAGATAGAATGTTCATTATGCTGAGCCATGGGTGAAACTATTTACAGATGTGTGTACAGGAATACTATTCTTTACCTGTACTACTTAGGATCATTGAAGGAGGCATTCAAGGAACAGTTACAGTTTGTATGTAGATTGTAACCTGGAACTTTGTCTGAGCTCTGGTAGGTCTTCTAATCACACAACAGGGAAATACGAAAATTTGTGCCGGTCCTGTATTCGAACCCGGGACCTCCTGCTTACCAGGCAGTTGCGCTGAACTCCGGCGCCACCCGATGCACGAGGGGTTAACACACTTTTACGGACGACCCAAGCACCTACCGCGTCGAACCCAAACCTCCATATGCCCTCCTGCTCCGTGGCTCGCAGCAGACCCGGTATTTCCGTCAGCAACCTGGTCCTCGGGTGCATCCGCAAACATTAATCCTCCACTTGGTGACCTACATACGCCGCACTGCTTAATTCTTTATATGTATTTGAATCACACGAATTCGCAGTTTGAAACATCGGATTATATATAAACGGCGGATAACGATTCCTAGTAAATGACATATTTAGGTACTTTCAACGATACTTAAATTCTAAATTGTGCCGAATTAATGCAAAAGTAAATTCCCTATAGCTACATGACTATGAAATAAACAAAAACAGAAGTACAGAAGTGGCAAGAGAAAATAACCAGGTCCACAATTTAAGAGAAACTCTCGAGAGATGGTGTGATGACATCATAATCCGAGGAAAGTACAAATGTTACTCAACACTCCCCACAAAATCAGAATGACCGCTTATCCAGACAGGTAGTACCACCGTGCCGGAGTCCATCTCTGGTACAACAGCAGCAGTTGGCTGAGGTATCTAACAAGCACTTCGTTTGTCCTTACTAGCCACTGTTGTTGTTTCTGGCGTGGAGAGGAAGTCGGTCAGTAATTGGATTTGGGTAGGTCCTTGTAGACTATTTGCCGCCGCTGCGGCTAGTGTGTGTTTATGGTGATTGTGCTGGGAGAAGCCTCGTTAGGGTAGTTACGTGAAATGCCGTCAGCAGAATATATCAGAGGAGGCCATTAGTAGCTTGCGGTATTCTTCCAAACACGCCGTTAAGTTGCAGCAGACTCCAGAAGACGTTTCGTTATCTAGTAAATGCAGTCTGATAAGGAGAGGGTGTGACATGTAGGTCACCGAATTTGATTTTTTCAAGGACATTGTGTTGGAAAATAGACATATTTCGGATTTTTTTCTAGACATAAAACTCCACAGTTTTTGAAAAACCAGAGGTCAAAATTGATGACGGAACAATGTTTGTTAATATAACGTACACCAAAGTAAATACGTCTACATATATACTCCGCAATACACCCAAAGGTGCGTGGCGGAGGGTACTCAGTACCACTGTTTGTTACTTGTTTTCCTGCTCCAGTCCCCTATAGAACGGGGAACAACGAATACTTGCATGCATCCGTATGAGTCCCAATCTCTTTAATCTGATCATTGCGGTCTTTACGCAAAATGTAGGTTGGCGGCAGTAGAATCGTTCTGCATGCGCCTCAAATTCCGGCCCTCTAAATTTCTTCAACAGTCGCTTTCTCTCCAGCGACTCCCATTTGGGTAGACGAAGCATTTCGGTAACACTCGCGCGTTGATCGAATGTATCAGTTACAAACCTCACCGGCCGCCTCTGAACTGCCTCCTCGTTCCCCCTTAATCCGATCTGGTGGGATCACAAACAGTTGAACAATACTTAAGGCGCAGCCGTACATGCGTTTTAGATGCGGTCTCCTTTACAGACGAATCACATCTTCCCAAAATTCCCCCAATAAAGTGAAGTCGACTATCCGCATTCCGCACGACTGTCCTTATATCCTCTTTCCATTTCATATCGTTGTGCAGCATTACGCTTAGATATTTGACGCAACTCCGTCAATCAGCACACTAATACTGACTTCGAACATTAGGGGATCGTTTCTCCTACTCATCTGCATCACCTTCAATTTTTCTACATTTAGCGCTTGTTGCCATTCCTCACACCGCCTACAAATTTGGTCCGTCATCGTACATCGCCGTGCGGCAGTAGCCGAGCTGTCTAGAGCGCCACGTTCCGGATCGCGCGGCCTCCGTCGTCGAGGGTTCGAATCTCCCCTCAGGCATGGATATGTATGTATTGTCCTTAGTTTACCTTAGTTTAAGTAGTTTGTAAGTCTAGGAGCTTTTGACCAAAGTAGTTTGGTCCCATAGAATTATGAACATTTGAACATTCATTCAATCACGACACCCTCTTGTACACAACAGCATCATCATCAAACAGCCACAGTTGCAATTCACTCTGTCCGTAAGACCATTTATATAGATAGTAAATAATAGCAGTCGTATCACACTTCCCTGTGGCACCCCGGACGATACCATAGTCTCTAATGAACACTAGTCATCCAGGAAAACGTACTAGGTTCTGTTAATTAGGTAATCGTCGAGCCACTCGCATATTTGGGTACCTATTCCATAGTCTAGTACATTCGTTAATTGTAGTGTGGAACCGTGTCAAACGCCTTGCGAAATGATAAAATTGTTAACGTTTTCTTGATTTAATGCTGTAGGTTGGGTAACGGTCGTGCTAGGAGTTAAACAGGAGGAAAGTATGCGATCGAGATACCAAACTAGTGAGTAGCTCACCAATTTTAGATAGCTGTGGCCTGTCTTTTATGGGATATTTCCGTATGTGATGCGTACTACATGCAAATGATAGACGGGATGGAGAGCATCCAAGACGGAGCAGTAAACTTCCACAGAGGATCGATTAGAAAGCGCGGAAGCATTACGGGGATAATCAGCCAGCCCTAGTGTCAGACGCTGCAAGAAAGGCGTAATGCATCACGTTTGGGTTATTGCCGCTATTCCGTAAAGCCACGTTACTTTAAAATTCAGTCAACCTCCTCGTGTAAAGACACTCAAAATGAAATCAGAGATCATAGCCCTCGCAGAGGCTTGTGGCAGTACTTCTTCCCGCGAACCATGCGTGACTGGAACAGGAGAAACTGACAGTGGCATACACATTACCCTCCACCATCAACTGGGAGGATTAGAGATTAGAGCCCACATAGAGGCATGCCTGCAATTGATTTATGCGGAAAGGAAGACATAGAGGCGGTTCAGAGGCGAGCAGCTAGATTTGTTACCGGTAGGTTCGACCAATGCGTGAGTCACAGAAATGCTCCGGCAACTCAATTGGGGATCGCTGGAAGAAAGAAGACGTTCTTTTCGTGAATTTCTGTTAAGTAAATTTAGAGGGCCGGAATTTAAAGCTGAGTGTAGTACGATCTTGCTGCCGCCTACTTACATTTCGCGTAATGATCACAAACAAGATAAGAGAAATTAGGGCTCGTACGGAGGCATATAGGCATTCTTTTTTTCCTCATTCTATTTGGGAGTGGAATAGGAAGGGAAATGCCTAGTAGTGGTACAGTGTACCCTCCGCCACGCATCTTACGGTGAATTGCGGAGTATGTATGTAGGTAGATGTAGATGCCGTGCTACACAAAATACACTCTACCTCACGAGAGAGTTTGGTGGCGGGGTGGGGGTATATGGATGTAGACGCTGGTAGTGTGGTGTTAGTGGTAGCTTGGTCACATGCACTCGTAATGTTAATCCAACCGCGAGCACAGGCGGTTATCGTCCGCGGTGATACAGTATGTGCAATATATAACGTGATTCGCCCCTGGAGAGTAGTTGTCACCCACCGATGCTCGTATAATGCATCGATATTGACATACATCTGTACTTCGCAGGTGTCTAGATTCTGGTCTACAGGTGTGGAAATGCGGCACAGATCACTGGTTAAAGCAGCCGCACCTGACAGATTCATCGTGCTCAACATTTGCAGCAATCCGGCCATACAACCATCCAGATTCCCTCACGCCCACCCTGCGACCCCACTGAAATTGCTGAAGCTGTTAAAAGAAGTATTTATTCATGATTGGTACAAATTTCTACCGTAGAATGAACGATGAAAAGATTCTTCGCATCTAAAGTCAGCAAAGGTACTTGACATCGTTGACAAAGTCGTTGACATCAGTTCCTGTAGAATTTTGGAGCAGCGTCGGACTGGCCGAGCGCATTGAGGCGTAATGTAGCGATGCGCGAGGCCGTCCCCGTCGGGGGTTAGTTCTCCCTCGGGCATGGATGTTCGGGTTGCCTTTAGTATAAGTTAGTTCGTAAGTTTAGGGACTGAAGACCACGCAGTTAAGTCCCATAAGCATAACAAATATTTGATCATTTTTTTTAGAATTTTGGAACATACTCTCAGCTCGAATATAGTAAATTTCTTTGAGACGGATAAGCTTCTTTCTATGAATCAGCTCGGGTTTAAGAAACATTGTTCGTGTGAAATTCAGCTTGCCCTTTCCTCACATGGCATCTTGCCGGCAATAGATGAAGTGTAACAGGCAGATTGTATTTTTTTCGATTTCAAGAAGGCATTTGGCGTGGTGCCACGCTGCAGACTGCTAACGAAGATATGAGCTTATGGAATAGGTTCACAGATTTGTGACTGACTGGAAGACTTCCTAAGTAATAGAACGCAGTACGTTGTTCTCGACGGCGAGTGTTCATCAGAGACTAGTGTATCGTCAGGCGTGCCCCAGGGGAGTGTGATAGGACCTCTATTATTTTCTATCTATATAAGTGATCTGATGGACAAAGTAAGTTGTAATTTGCGGCTGTTTGCTGATGATGCTGTGGTGTATGGGAGGGTGTCGTCTGCAACTGACTGTTATAGTATACAGGATGACTTAGACAAAATTTCCAGTTGATGTGAAGAATGGCAACTGGCTCTAAATGTAGAAGAATGTGAGGTGATGTGCATCTGTAGAAAAATCAATACTATAATGTACGAATACAGCATTAGTGAGCTTCTTGAAGCAGTCGCGCCATTCAAATATCTAGGCGTAACATTGCAGAGCATATGAAATGGAACGAACATGTAAGGACAGTTATGAATAAGGCGGACAGCCGACTTAGGTTTATTGGGAGAATTTTGGGGAGATGTACTTCATCTGTTAAGGAGACCTCGTATAAAACGCTTGTACGACCACGTCTTTAGTATTGTTAAAGTGCTTGGGAAACGCAGCAGATCAGTTTAAAGGAAGACATGGTAGTAGTTTAGAGCGAGCACCTGCACCTGCACTGGTAGTTTCGACCAATGCGCGAGTATCACGGAAATGCTTCGGGAAGAGTGGGGATAGCTGGAGGAAAGACCACGTTCTTTTTGAGAAATTCTGTTGAGGAAATTTAGAGAGACGGAATCTGAAGCTGACCGCAGAACGATCTTCCTGCCGCCTACTTACATTTTGCGTGAAGATCACAAGAGAAATTAGGGCTCGTACATAGGCATATTGACATTCTTTTTCCCCTCGTTCTATTTGGGAGTGGAATAGGAAAGGAAATGCCTAGTTGTGGTACAATGTACCCTCCGCCACGCAACTGACGGTGGATTGCGGAGTATGTATGTAGATGTACTGCCTGCAGAGTCAAAACCTGATACACAGACGTACCTCGCTCGAAGTACCATCGACCGTCGATGACCGTAACAAATAAATCTTTTTTAATTTACCAGGAAATTTCAAATGTGTGTATAATGCATTGTGTAGTGAAATTCAGTCTGGACACATGTACCAACTAACTTAGTACTAGGCAGTAGACTATTTTAATTTGTATGCATACATTGCTACTCTTGTGTGTGGAGGAACACACGTTAGACTGCGCCACACGGCACGTATGTCGCTACTCGCTTAAGGAACTGTATGGACGGTGTTATGCATCACTAGTCCAAGCGCCATATGTAATAACTGACATAATGGAACCTAAATTTTACATGTTCTTAAAATATATTCATTTATCAATGTTTCTCAACTTTTTGTACCAAAGAAGGGTTAGTGTACTTTCACTTAGTAGTGAGATGTCGCTGTACGTAACTACTAAACAGCACTAATTGCGCTCACATCAGAAATATAAAGTAAGGCGCTTAGTCTTGTGATGCATAACAGGGTCCATATAATCTAGAGCAAGCATGGCCAAACACCGCCCCGCGTACTGTGCGCAGCGGCGTGTGGGGCAGAGTGGCGAGCAGCAAGAGGGAGAACGCCGCTACACTCAGCCAGGCTAAAGCTGAATTTTTTGCGTCAGCTGGTAGCACTCGCGCTACTTGTAAGAATGAGACGCTATAGCCCTTACATAAAATTATTTTTAAAATACCATATTTATGATACTACTTCATTTAAGAAACATACATATATCGGAAGCAGACACTAAGAGTGTGCATGTACAATACTAATAGTCAAATTTTGGTCGGAAAATTACTGTTTTTATTCGATTCGTGCTTTGGATATTTTCTAAAGCTTCGCGTAGTGATTCTGCCATACAAACATTGTTACCTAAACAGTAAATTGTTGCTTGTTTTAGCGGTTTTCGACCACATTACAGAGCTGCGTTTCCTCTGTTACTTCGTTTCCTCTGTTACTTCGTTTTCGTTGGATCTGGAAGCGGGGCAGACCAGCGCAGCGCAGAGCATTGCTGTGCGGTCTCACTCTTTCCTCAGCTCTCTCTCTCTCTCTCTCTCTCTCTCTCTCTCTCTCTCTCTCTCTCTCTCGCTCCGTTGCTGACACTAGCGACACACGGTCGCGACCGGGGCGGTGAACTACTATTTGGCCACGATAACTTGACGATTCGCGCGGTGGCTGCTGGGAGCTTGTCTTGCACGAACGGAAGGCAGCATCGGCTGCTTGCTGCAGTGCTGGAACCGTTACCCTAACAATGTGTACATTAATTCTTCGCGTCAAGGACAATTGTAAGGTTGGCAACGCCTGTAAATAAAATAATAACTTTCAACTGGTGTCGATTTTCTCCGCTTGTGGCAGCACCAACAAAATCAAGTTATCGTGGCCAAATAGTACAGTGTACTCCGCCCGCGGGGCGCGGGCGAGCCCGCAGGGCGGAAATGTTGGCCATGCCTCATCTAAATAAAGCTCGTTACAACCATATACAAATTACAGGTTGGTGTTAACAAAAACGAACAAGCGCTCCATAGAAGTAAAAGCCACGTAAAATATGTATAAAGCTTATAAAACATAGTATTGTATTAGTCCAGAATATTTTAATTCTGCAGCGGAGTGTGCGCTGATACGAAAATTCCTGGAAGATTGTGTGCCTGACCGCGTGGGAGCTTTCTTTCATGCTCAAGCGCTCTACCGACTGAGCTATCCTGGCACGCCTTACAGCCCATCGTCGGAGCTGTACTTCCGCCAGTACCTCGCCCCCTACTTTCCAAACTTCATAGATGTTCTCCTGCGAACAGGTCTTGAGGCGTGACAGAATAGCTCAATCGCTACTAGAGCGCATGTCTACGAAAGACAAAGGTCCCAGGTTCGAATCCCGATACAGCACACAGTTTTGCTCTGCCAGGACGTTTTATGGTCACACGCTATGTTATCGATAAACTTCTGACATTTTTAAGTCGCCTGTGTTGTCATTCATTCCGAACTTCGATACAAGTTTCTCGTTCTGGTCCTCGATGTGCTTATCGGTTCCGACCGACCGCCGTTTCGTCACTTGCGAATTGCGTCGTTGGATGCGGTATGGAGGATGATGTAATCAACAAGTCGCTCTCCCGGTAGCTGCCGTGTCTTTTGAAAGCGCTAGCGATAGGTCAAGTAGCTCCTCAGTTGGCCTTAGGAGTACACACATTTTTAGTCTTTGGCAGTAACAGGAATCGAACCCCGGTCATCCACGTAGCAGACAGTACTCAAGCTTACTGGGACAAATGTGAACATTTCTCAGCAAAGGCCGTATCCAAAGATTGTGTGGAAGAACGATATTTTTGGAACAGTGTTTACATCTGATACAAAAATCCATACGTTTGAATGGAATTCCGTCACTTCAGTTATTTACTGTGATGATAATGAACAAGGAACCCGCTCGGTTAGCTGTATAGTCTATCGCACCGCTTTCCGAGACGGGGAGGTATGCCGGCCCCGTTTCGAATCCCCCCGGAGGATTAACGAAAGGGCTCGGAGTGCCGGCCAACCTGGATGTGGTTTTTAGGCGGTTTTCCACATCCCCCTAGGAGAATACCGGGCTAGTACTCAAGTTCCGCCTCAGTTACATGATTCGCAAACATTTCGTAACAGTTTACACTTTCACACACATCACTACACGCAACATTTGGTGTACATTTCCTCCCGGGGTGCATGAGGTGGCGACAGGAAGGGCATACGGCCACCCTGTAAATATTAACACATGCCAAATCGGGATTTCACAAAGAGCCGACACTGCTTAATCGGGAACATGGCCAAAGAGAGAGAGAGAGAGAGAGAGAGAGAGAGAGAGAGAGAGATGATAATGAATGAGGCTTTGAATTATTGTCTCAAGGGTGGGATTCGAACCCGTGTCTCCTGATCAGTAGGCAGATGCGCCCAACCATTGCGAATTTACCTAGTGAACAGCAGATCCGGGTTCGGATTCCAGCCTTGGAACAATATTTCAAAGCTTCTTAGATAATGTTGTGTGTGTGTGTGTGTGTGTGTGTGTGTGTGTGTGTGTGTGTGTGTGTGTACGCCAGGTGCAGGCAGGTGAAGCTATGAATGACCGGCGGTGCAACGTGAGGCGCTAGATGCCTCCACACTTGCAATTATCGCTGACCGGGTCGCGCCTGAAGGTCACTTTCACTTGCTCGGCCTGCTCCACATAGCGGCTCCACTACGCGCATGGCCACTGTACACATTACGTAGCAGCTCTTACCACGCGCCTATTTTTCTACATCTCTAACATAGCCAAATTGCTCCCCGGAGCGTTTCAAAGCAAGTATTCTTCATACACGGTGCGTGGTGGAGGGTACCTCGTACCACTACTGGTCATTTTACTTTTATGTTCCAAACAGAGCGAGCGGAAAACGACTGTATGTGTGCCTTAGTACGAGACCTAGCTCATCTTTCTGGTCCTTGCGCGAAATGTAAGTTGGCGGCAGTAGAATCGTTACGCAACCAGCTCCAAATGCCGGCCCTCGCCAATGTTCCTCGGCAGTGGCGTAACTATGGGGGGGGGGGGGGCGGTTGAGGGGGATAGAACCCCCCCCCCCAGAACCCGAAAAAAAGAAAAAAAAACGTATAACAGCAATCTAGTAAAGGTAAAGATTGAAAACTTGGGGTGTTTTCCCATAATCTTTCATTGGATAGGAGTGAATCTTCAGCGGGAGTGTTAGATGGTAGTCTGTCTGGAAACTGACTAAAATTTTGCTCGTCAAGCAGATCTATCCCCCCCCTCCCCCAAAGCCAAGTCCTAGTTACGCCACTGTTCCTCGGGCAGAACGTCGCTTCACTCCAGCGATTCACATAGGAGTTTGCATTTCTGTGACACTCGTGCATTGTTCGAACCTACCAGTAACGAAACTAGCTGCTCGCTATGTTTTCCGTTAAACTGTTCTACGGGTCCCAAACACTTGAGCAATACTCAAGACGTTGTCGTATACAGATATGCCCCCCCCCCCCCCCCCGCCTTGGCCCACTCCGCTCCAAACGGCGACCAACACCCCCCCCCACCACACACACACACACACACACACACACACACACACACACACACACACACACACACACACGAAATATTATGTTTTGCATTCGGAAGATAAATTTATTTTGTATATTAACATTGGTTTATTGTTTTATTTCACGTTTTGTAAATTTTCATAAAGCCCTCCCGGCTGGCCAAAAGTACTAACTTTTCACCCCCCGCCCTCCCCAGGAATTTCAATGACGCAGTTTGCGTCATGCCCCCTCCCCCCCCCCCCCCTTTCCTGTGGGCACTTGTTCGTACAAGCGTTTCATACGCTGTCTCCTTTACAGAAGTACATCTTCCCATAATTCTCCCAATAAACAGAGTTCTGCTGTCCGCCTTACTCACATGTTCATTCCATTTCATATCGCTCTACAGTGATACGTCTAGATACTTTAACGACGTGTCTGAATCAAGAAGCTCACTACTGATGCTGTATTCGAACATTATGGGATTGTTTTTCCTACTCATGTGCATCACCTTAAAATTTTGTACATTTAGAGCTAGTTGCCATTCTTCACACAAACTAGAAATTTTGTCTAAGTCATCCTGTG
The DNA here is from genome assembly GCA_026315105.1 of Locusta migratoria. Taxonomy (NCBI): domain Eukaryota; kingdom Metazoa; phylum Arthropoda; class Insecta; order Orthoptera; family Acrididae; genus Locusta; species Locusta migratoria. Next base: position 305,332,101 of record CM048746.1, read on the forward strand.
TGCTATTACAGTCAATTAATGAAGACACCTTCCCATCGTCAGCTAACAGCCGTAAATTACAATTTACTCTGTCCATCAGATCATTTATATAGATTGAAAATAATAGCGGTCCTATCACACTCCCCTGAGGCATGCCTGACGATACACTCGTCTCTGATGAACACTCGCCGTCGAGAACAACGTACTGCGTTCTGTTACTTAGGAAATCCAGCCAGCACAAATCTGTGAACCTATTCCATATGCTCGTATCTTCCTTAGCAGTCTATAGTGCAGCACCGCAAGATGAATAGCGTGGGGGCAATCGAAACAAGAGGAAAGTATTCAAGAATGGGTCGTACAAGTGGTCATTTTCTACAAATGAACCACATCTTAACCAAATTCTACCAATTAGAACTTCCCGACCACCGTTCTTACATGCTCGTCCGGCGATCGGCAAGAGGAAGAAATATTTTAGACTACGTAGTTCCAAAGACGCAATATTTCCGGATGTTTTTCACTCCACGCAATAAGTGCGCCGCCACCACCGCCCATTATGGACCTCAGATAGAGATGTAGATTTGAAGTGTCAGTTTTCATCATGCACACGTTAGCTAAACGCTTACTATCTCCCACTTCAGTTTGTAATGTGATTCACTTCGAATGTCACTAATCTTTCGGCTGGCAACATTTTCAGAGTCAGTCTTACGAATAAAAGTTCCACGTTTCTACACCTTTAACAGAACTCTACCTTGCTCGAGGAATGGGACGACCTAGATCTCCTAATCCGCGCAACATATTATATAGTGACATTGGTTACCTACACGATAGCTATCGTGTCGGAGACACTAAACTGAAAAACGGTTAGCTCGAGTGTCAAACTTTATTTACATCATATGAATTTATTATTTTTTTTAAGTTAGGCCAATAATTCCACCAAACTTCAAAGAAACTGTAATTTGTAATTGTAACTGATAATGTATTGCTGCAAGTAATTGTAACTGAATAAAACTATTTTTTTGAGTTCTTTTCCAAACACTGGAAATTTTTTCGTGAACAGTTAAATGAAACGCTTTACGATTATTGTACTGTATATAATTGTTTACTGGCCGATAATCAACTGACAAAGTACTATACATTTTGAAGTCCTCCATTGTTTGAAATCTGCCGAGTCGCTGGACTTTAAACCATAGCAGCTCTACAACTAATAATGATTATTTGATAAAGAAATCATTTTGATTTTATTCACTTATCTCATTCCAAAGTTTTAACCGTTTGGTACAAGTGTCAAAGGTAGATGCAACGTGCTTCAAGGACCTTCCGCATAAAATATATTTTTGCACGCAAAATAATCATAACACTACACACAAAAATGCTGCTTTAAGCTGAGTATTAAACACGTTTTAAACAATAATTAAAATTGTCTAAAATTGAACATTACGAAGACGTTTTAGTTACTTTATTGACCTGACTGTTAAATGCTCTATGCTGAGTAATTATCATGGCATGTATTCTGCACTTATGTTTCATCATGGGAACGAAATCTATTTATAATTTTTTAAATAAATATTTCATATCTACCACCAAGCTGGAAAGTTATTGATTTTATAATAACCAGTTAGCACAATTTATTTGAGAGTCGGCTACGATTCATCGTCCAGACTTTGCTTGTATACACGAACATCGATACAGTAAGTCTAATTGCCAAAACCTGGGCGTAGTTCCCAGCGAAACCATAAACGTTTTACCCCTCGATCTTATTTGAAATAAGTTCTGAACACGAAGATCCTCAAAATGTCGATTTCACACTCGGCGTTTTGTAATATAGTTAAAAGATTCTATTTCACACAAACATACGATTGGGTAAATGAAAATTGTAGAAACAGATATAGATGTTGTAATTGCACTACACTGAAGATCTTCCTCCTGCCAGTTTGTTTACAAAGAACATCTTAGATTACAAGGTGCCTGAATTATGAAACGTGTTTCATAAACCGTTAGTCATTCCTAATCAATACTTCGTATGTTGTAGATGACACTGAGGGGCACAAAAGCCCAGAGAGAGAGAGAGAGAGAGAGAGAGAGAGAGAGCACAGTACGCACTGCGGTTTCCGTCGTTAATTATTCTTTTCCCCTTCCTTTTTGACGCGCCTGTGATCCGGGTCAGGCCTCCACTTGAGCTCGACCCTGAGATAATGCGCCTTCTATTAGCGGACCGATACCGAAGTGACATCCAGCGGAATTGAGTGTGACTGACGCGCTGTCGCTAATTAGCTGTTAGCGACGAACAGGATGCTCGCCGCTCGCGTCGCATAGCGCTGAAAGGTCAGACGCGGCCGAGACTTAAGACTGCGCGAGGAGATGCTGTACCTCTGTCTCCTTACTGTCTGCTCCCATTTGACCGTTTTCCACGACGTTAGAAATCACTGTGATTTATCGTAAATTAACATAGGATCACATCTCGGTATTGTAGTGGCTGGTTATAGTGCCTGTTCATTAATATTGTTAATAACAATAATGCACATATTTGAAAACTTCTGCAGGATATCTTGATGAATAGCATGTGTTGCCTCTTAACCACGCAAAGGCTTTAGATTACTGGATTTTTTCAAAACAGAGCATTCATGTTTATCGAAGATGACAGAAGTCAGTGTTGCGCATATATGTCACTGAGTGACCATTAACAATACTTAAATGTGGATTTCGGTATGGAATCAAACTTCACGAAAAAGAAGAGCATATTTCAGGCTCCTAGCTGCTCTAAACAACTCCTTAAAAGCCACGTTCATTTCAGATTACGGATCACTTTAATGTGGTATACTTAGCTTCATTTTCGCGTTCATTTGTTTCTAACTCTTTTGGCTTCCCGTCACATCTCGCAAAGCTATCCATTTCTCCTGTTTTTCGTTTGTGTTACACATCATTGCCTAATACTCCTTCTGAAACTCAATATATGCTTTCCTCAGCTTAGACAAGTTCACTCTACTTAATTCCTACCTATTTGCAAATGCTTAGTTTTAACCGACACTTCATATATGTAAATAAAAAAATCTACTCATGAGTGAAAGATCATCATTTGAGGGTGGAACGTCTGTTTTAGCCCTTTTTGTTATTTTGTCACAATAAAGCTTTTTGAATAAAAGTGGAAAATAATCCGCCGCGGTGCAGTGACAAAGCGCTTTAAAGCACGTTGCTGCGGAGCGTGCAGTTGCTCTCCGTCAGAGGTTAGACTCCTCCTTCGGGCATGAGTGTGAGCGTTAAAGTAGTCTATAAGCCTAGGGACTGTTAACCACAGTAGTTAAGTCGATTAGATTTACAAAAATTTGAACATTTGGAAAATATTTCCTGGAAAATCGAAAGAATCAGGAAAAAGTCAAAGATGACTTTCTTTGGGATTTTTGTGTGAATTAAAGACCTTTAATTACGATTCAAAAGATACATATGCATAATTATTTTTTTGTTCGTAGAAAAGTTTCAGAACAAGAAATTCTAGAAAATTGCAAATGAAAGTCGGCAGATTTGTGGAAACTGCAAAAGAATAAGTTTTGAATAAACTTTCGATCATCGAAAATAGGAGTGGCATACACTCCAGATCAATATGGCATTTCGCGTATGTGTGTTTCCGTAGAAGGTTCTTATTCTTGTGTTTCTAACATCTGTTTTTAACGCTCGCTACTAACACCCGTCTTTCACGGGGTTTTGAATTTTGTTAGTGACATCGTCAATTCGGCGAGTGTGATTCCACACCAACACACTACCCCTGTACACTTGTTCATCAGTTGTGCCTCAAAACGTCACAGCTCACTGACAATTTGAACGTAGTCGTCATTTTGACGGATATTACTAAGCTGGGGTTAAACTCTACAAGACACCGTGTTGTGCTTGGTTGGATATCTTACAATAGTCCTCGTTATCGTTTATGCGATAACCGTGAAATTAGACACAAATGTGTATTAACATTAATATTTTCAACCATGGCCGCGTTGTATATTTTAATTTTCTTCCATTACGGTTTCAACAGAATCTGTCATTCACATTCGCACAGCTAGCTTCTGTAGAAACCCGTAATATGAAGATAAAAGAAGAAATGCACAAAGTGATCTTGAAAAATATTTTTATTATTACATGTGCAACGCACAGTCAACTGTGTATGTTTTAATGGCGATAGTTTTGTATACTCAGCGAGCCATCGTATGGTGCTTGGCTGTCATAGGATACGTTGCAGTACAATTAAACTTTTAAGGAGCAGCCCTCAGTCGCAAAATACGAATATAATCGTGAGTGCTCCGCCTGGCCACAATTATTTACTTTTTAGGTATATCTGATTGTCAGATATTTTTTGTATTATTTTAGATCTTGACATGTAGTTTTAACATTTTTATCTTCGTCTGAAGAAGGTGCCCATAGCGGCATTGAAACCTGATTACGATTATATTCGCACCTCGCGACTGAGGGCTGCTCCTTAAAAGTTTAATTCTATTGTAACAGTCTCTGATTCACAGCCATGCACAAAACTGTACGTTGCAGTAGGCTTACACGCCATTTGACTGATCATCAAGAAAGATGAAAGGCGTAATTACTTCCTTACAGATGTGTGGGAGATGATGGGGGTGGCAAGGTGGGGGGGGGGAGAGAGAGAGAGAGAGAGAGAGAGAGAGAGAGAGAGAGAGAGAGAGAGAGAGAGAGAGAGAGAGAGAGGGGGGGGGGCTAAATAGATAGTGTAGGAAATGTTACCGTAGGTTACACATACCGCCGCGGCCGATTAGCTGTGCTGCGGTGCGCGCGGCCGTTCGCCGTAGCGGGTTCGAGTCTCCCTTCGGTTCGGCATGGGTGTTCGTATTGTTCTTTTTTTTACCTTAGCTAAAGTAGTTTGTAAGCTACCTAATAACCACGCAGTTGAGTCCGATAGATTTACAAACATTTGGACATTTTACACATATCATCTTTTATAACAGGACGGGGGAGAGGGGGGGGGGTAGAGAGATGGCTAGGGGAAACGGAAGTGGACTAATAAAAAGTTGAAACCAAAAACAATTACCTGAAGAACAGACAGAAATAAAAGCAATCACCGAGCGTTGCGATGAATTTTCTGAAAACACAAACAAATTTTTGAAACAAATAGTTCCGATTTATTTCAATTCAATAAATTCACGATCATAATGAAATTGTTTGGCTCAATTTACATATTATAGAAGAGATTCGGTTGGATGAATCCCTTCTCGACGAACTGCTACAATTTTTTTTCAAGGCACATATTGTTTCAGGCATGGTGTCTTCAATTTGTAGGAAATAGTCGATCGGAAAGAAATTATGGTCAGCAAACAACAGGTACTGGGGAAGACCGCTACGCAAGCTAACGAGAGGCACTCTGTAGTAGCTTGCTGTTGTGGGACGAGAGAGCCTTCGTAATGTCCTATTTAATGTGTTTGTTTGCTGTAGATTAAAACCCAGTTTTAAATCCGTGAACAAAGGTTGTATGCGTGGAAGAGACCCGGTGACAGCAGACAGTTTCAAATTCATTATACAATAGTTGACCAATGTTTCCGAAAAGAGATTTTAAACTGTAAGAAACATGCAAGAGCGGATGTAGACTGGTTATATCGACCCGCCCAGGCATTCACGCAGGTGCAGTCAGAAAATGACGAAATTAATCAGAAACGCTACTTTTCAAATCACAGCACATTCGGTGTGACCCGCAGCAAGCAGTGTCGGCGCATTACCGATGCACCCCGATTGCAGCAGAGTGGACTGTCCTCAAGACTGACTTCTGCGAGTCGTTTTAAATTGTACTGATAACGTGCTTTTACCCCTTGCATCAAAGTACTAAAAATAATTAAAAAAGGGAAATGGAATTAAAATAATTTGATATGCCGCGCCACTTGAGACATGTGATGCCTGTGACGTCAATTGACACGATGCTGCGCCTTTGCCGTAATATTCATTAACAGTGGTACATTGTTTGAACTTTGTTTCTGAAAGCTGTCTACAAATAATATTGCATCGCACTGTACAAATACATCTTAAAAACTCCAGAAAGTTTGTTTTTCCATGTTCCAAGCAATTAGAAATGCGGAAAATGTGGCTGAAACTCTGTCAGAGATTGAAATTAGGTAGCGGTCACTTCGTTATAAGGATAATTTTGATGCAAGTACACTCTCCGTCGATAATTATTGCTCAATTAATTCACTAATTGCTCTGCAGCTTCAAAAATGTTTGTATAGCTTATGGGATTTAACTACGGGGTCATCAGTCCATAAACTTACAAACTACTTACGAACTAGCTAACACTAATGACGGCACAAATATCCATGCCTGAGGGGGGATTCGAACCCCCGACCGTAGTGGCCGTGCAGACCGTGACTGGAGCGCCTCAGTCCCCTCGGCCACCGCGGGCGGCTCTGCAGCTTCAAATTATTATTGTCATTATTATTATTATTTTATTATTACGTTGAAAACTACAAGTGGTCCGAAATTCGAAGGCTGGTCGTTAATAGAACTTTACTGTTAGGTTTATTGCTAACAGGAGCATACAGTCAGACCAGATAGACTCCTGATTGGAGTACCCGCTATTTATACTTCAACATTTTATAACGAACACAATCATACGCCAATGTTAAATCAAAGCATACGCCTAGCGTTCACAGGATTTAATCCCTGTAGTGCCTCAGAGAAAAGAAAATTTTGCATTTTCGCTTGTTAAACGCCTTCTGAAACCAAACAGTACCTTTGATAGGAAATTAAGGGAACTGAAATGATCGATTAACCTGGAATATACGGCCTTTTCTCTAGGAAACTCGTTGTCTAAGCTGACGAAAGTTCGCCAGATCCCGAACTGAGGTTACTGATGCATCATTTCCACAGTTGAAGTCAGGGCTCGTTGTGAGAAGCTGTACGCGCGTTTTGAAGGCTGGCGTTTCACCTGTGGGTCAGACACGTGTAGTCGCCTGCCACTGTATCTCCGACCGATAACGGAGCCACTCTCCCGTGACAGTGCTAGCCAAACACGGCCGGCGCGTCAGCTGACTCCAAACACCAGCTGGCGTGACACCTTTCTAAACGACTGGCGTGTCGAAAAATTCATCTTAAAGTACTGTCAGCAATGCCTCTACCTGTACTGGTAAGGTAACTTGCCTGTGAACGCCTCGGAAAAAAAAAGAAATCGCACTGATGTATTTTACGTCCAACTTTAGATTTGTAGTTTAAGTTTTTGCAAACATTTTGGATCAAAATAATAATCTAAATAGTAAAAAAACTTATTAGTGTCTGAAACCCCTTTAGCAAAAAAAAAAAAAATGTTGTAGCGGGTTCCGAACCACTGACCTTCAGCGTTAGAGCCCTACGCATTGCCCACTATGCTACAGCTAACAGGTAGGAGTTCTTAAATCTCATACTATTCGCGGCCGTTGTTAACTGATGCTAATATGGCATTTGTAGACACTGCATTATCATCAAACTAAGAACGACATGTTTTTGTTAATTCTTCAGTTCGCCATTGCTTTGAAATGACAACGTGTAAGTTGCAATAAGAAAATCATCAAATACGCAACGCAAGATGGCGTATGTCACAGAGTTCTGGACGAGGACTGTCACGTGACATCTGCGAACGGCTGGTTTTCGATAATTCAGTGGAGGGTGTCAAAACTCAGTTACTTTTGCAAATATCTCTCAAACGATACGAGATATGAAAAAAAATAAGGGAACAAAGATGTAGAGAATTTTCTCCTCTACAAATTCGTTTATTCAATTTTTTGCGTCAGATGAACGGTTTATTTGCAATTAAAATTACATTACAAACGGCTTTTTTTTTTTTTTTTTTTTTTTTTTTTTTTTTTTTTTTTTTTACTGACGTATTTCTTGTTCGAAATATTTCAAAAAGCGAGGTTCTGGTTTCTGGTAGCCAACAATTATGTCTGTAAAATTTGGTCCCGATCAGTTAAACGGTTTGACCTAAAACGTGGGAACACGTTATAGGCAGACATCGTCAAATCGCCGTTGTTTTTGCAAATATCTCTGCAACGATGCAAGATACTAAAAAAACATAATAGAGCGAAGTTGCAGAGAATTTTCCCCTCTAAAAATTCGGTTATACCATTTTCGTGTCAGATGAATGGTTAAGCCGTTATTTTATTTTTAATTTCGAGTTGTCAAAAGACGATCGTAAAGGCCCACTTTTAGTGTTACTACCGTAACCTAAAGTGGGCCAAAAATTACTAACAATTTTCATAAAGTTCAAACGCTTCGCTTTTACCGCAAAAAGTTTATGAAAATTTCGGAAATAGATCTCGTCCAAACGGTTAACATTTCTCTTAATGATTTACACCCGAAATTGAACATTTCTGAGACACTATCTCCCCTGTATAAAATACGAGTGGTATTCAGATGGAAAGGTTCGAAATGTCTTACAACCAAACGGACTGTAATTTGAATATTCCACTTTGGGATAACGTAGACATCTAGGGACGCGAAGCATGCCTTGTTGCCTCCCCCTAAAATAAGAGGCCGTGCCCTCAGCAGGCAAGCTGATGATCAGACTTTTTCGACGTGCGAGGTCCGATACTCATCGAATTCCTTGAGCACGGAAAAACCATTAACACTGACGTACACTGTGAGACACTCCGTAGCCTACGCAAGTCCATCGAGAGCAAACGGCCTGGGCTGCTCATGGAGGGAGCGGTTCTGGTTAATGATAACGCGCGTCCACACGTCTCCAGGGTCACACAGTGTACTGTGGCCAGTTTTAGTGGGAGCAGCTTGAGCATACGCCCTACAGCCCGGACATGCCACCCTGTGACTACCACCCGTTTGGTTCGCTAAAAGAAAAGGAAGCGCTTCCATTTGACTACTTTCTTTTTCATCCAATTCGGCCGACGACACAAGACACTGTACAGGACTGTCTCTTGTCACAGCCACAAGAATTCTGGGGACAGGGAATCCTTCGGTTCGTTAAACAGTGGGATAGTTGTTCTCAGATGTCTGGTGATTACTTTCGAATAGAGACTACAATTATACCCATAGTGTCATTTCGTACCTTTTCATTTGAACATCCCTCGTAATACAAAACGATCTAATCTTCTCTGAACTTTCAGTGCCACTTGGTGGGGATCCCACAGTGTTGAGCAATACTCCGAAATAGGACTTACAAACGTAGTACAAGCAATTTCTGTAGAACGACTGTTGCATCTCTTAAGAGTTCTGCAAACTCGTCAGTAGAAACATCTTTGTTCCCTTTCATCCGGTCTCCATTCAAATGATATCTAGACTAGTTTGGAGCGAATCCTTTAAACTCTACGACCTGCTATGCGTAGCAGGAAAGCTACACCAACATTTGAACAATTGTTACGATCTGATGTACTGTGTCGTTCCATAACCGTGGAGACTGTTCATCAATTACATCGTGCGGAACATGAAGATAAATATCTAAATAGACAAACAACCGAGATTTTCTGTCCAGCGGGCATATGCTGCTCATAGTGTATAGGCCTGATTGACATCTCTCCGGGTGTGATAGTCGAGTACACTGATAGCCACCCACACCGTGAAGGACGCGTCGAAACCAGGCGAAATCTGCAACGACGGGAGACGCAGTTGATTAGTATCTCAGCGCAGGCGCAGATTACTACGGGGCCAGAAATGCCACCTGCAATCTCTATACAGGGTCACTCGAAAGGCTGCGCAGGTTATACAGGGGACGAAGTTAAACAACATTCTATTAGGAACTTATGGTCGGAAAAGAAATACTTGATTCATAACTGACTTGGGCGTTGGCAAAAAAAAAAAAAAAAAAAAAAAAAACCGATCAGTAGGAACTTAACAAGTTGGCTACTGTGTGGCGTCCGCCGCCGGCCACAGCAGGCGGCTCTGGCCAACAGTCTAGACACAAGGCCTCACAACAAGTCCGTGTCACGTCACACCGATAGGCTGCCGTCGCAAGCTGAGTGGCTGTTGGCTGGGGCACGCCCACCGCCGCGCAGCGGCCGGCCAGTCAGATGGCGGCCGCGGCCTCTGAGTGTCAAGTAGGCACGTCCTGTTGTAAGGCCTTGTCTTCCAGGTGGTGTTGGCTGTGCCCCAGCGGCAAGCCACTCAGCTAGCGACAGCAGCCTATCGGTGTGACGTGACACGGACTTCTTGTGAGGCCTTGTGTCTACACGGTGTTGCTGTGGCGCGCCTCTGACGTCATAGCGGCAGTCAACGTGTTCATGGGAGTCGTACCGTCCAAAATGACAAAATTTCACATTTTAATGCAATTAATGAAAAAATGGATGTTTATGCTTAATTTAGTGTTGGTTTTATTGAAATGTTATTTTAAATAAATATTTGAAAATAATAATGCACTGGCATTTATGAGAATTTTGTTTTCCATCATTTTGCATATTGCTATTTTTCTGTGGAACTCTATAGTCTAGAAGGCTGTGTGGTTTTTCCTTTTAGTAGAGGTCAGTTTCGTAAGTTGCTTCGCAGTAAACTCTTTGAACTGTACATTTGTTTCTGTTTGACAACAGTTATCCACTAGCCGTTTGACAGTTCCTGTGATCCTCTCTCCCCACGCCATAGATCTGAGAACGCTACGTGAAAACCACAGTAAAAAGCGTTTGACTCGCGCCGCTTACACTGGCCAGACTCGCGGCTGCGGCTTTTATATGTGAGGGTATCGGCCTGTGGTGCAGGTGATAGCAGGCGCGGCCACGTCTCGGTAAACAAGTGTCGCCGCAAATAGACGCTGCGCTGACCTATGGCGAGGCGGTCAAGCGGCCGCGTGTCTAGCTAGCATGGCGCACTGCCCGGCCTGCCGACACAGCCACTGCAGCCGTGGCTGGCGCATCTCGCACACAAGTGTTCCTCTACGTCCGTGCCCTAGTATTCTGTCTCAAACACCGTACATCAACAAGAATTGCCTTGGTTTCTCTGTACACTAGCTGAAAACCCGGCGGCGTTGCATCGGTAATTATATATGCTGTACTCGCGCAGCCTGTTACTCAATACTCTCCCCGCCAATCCTCCCTACTCTAGGGCATCAGTTATCTGAGTTCTGAAGTGCTGTCATCGGCAGAAAGAACAAAACTGGCTCGTTTTCTATCGCTTCTGCGGAGTGCAGACAACAACATTACGGCCACCGAGATAGTTTTAAGAAGAGAAACTTCCAGCAGAGACGTTGACTTGTGTTTACGCTAGCAAACGAATTACACAAGCCGGCCGCGGCGGCCGAGGGGACTGAGGCGCTCCAGTCACGGGTCCAGATTCTGTAGTGAGTAGGTAGTGCAACGCAACAGTAGCGCGACTTAACAGTAGCGCGACTTAACAGTAGCGCGACTTAACAGTAGCGCGACTTAACAGTAGCGCGACTTAACAGTAGCGCGACTTAACAGTAGCGCGACTTAACAGTAGCGCGACTTAACAGTAGCGCGACTTAACAGTAGCGCGACTTAACAGTAGCGCGACTTAACAGAAGCTATGGATTGGAAAGCCGTAGGAAGGTTGGAACAGATACAGAGGGAAGTGACTGCAGCCATTTGAGTGTCCCAAAGTATGACTACAGTACCTGGGCCGCGATTTCAGACAACAGGAAACGTTAAAAGGCGGGAATGCCAAGGTTTTCTACGGTAACACCAGCAAGAGATAACCGTTATCTTCAGTTAACAACCCGTCAAGACAGGAGGCTGAACGCAACGCATTCCTCCACGCAGCAAGAGGACGTGCAATATCAACACAAACAGACCGAAATCGAATTGGGGAATGTGGCCTCTACTCACGGAGGCCTATTAAAACCACGACATCTTTTAGCCCGCAGAAACTGGGCGGAGGAACATTAGAAGTGGAATCGTAACGAATGGCGCCATGTACTGTTGACAGAGCAGTCAAGATTTTGTTTCGTCGGACAATCTTTGTTCCCTAAATCTGGAGACAACGCGAAAGTGGGAACAATCCTGCTCATGTGCAGGAAACATGTGAACATATCATGGTGTGGGCAGGAGTCAGTGTTGTCGTTCAGAATGCCTCTTTGACTGCTCATACGTATAAGGGCATGAAAAGGAGTCAGTGATTGGGAAGAGAGTAAACAGGGTTGTAGCCTTTCTCCAATGTTATACAATTTGTACATTGAGCAAGCTATAAAGGAAAGCAAGGTGAAATTTGGTGAAGGAATTAAAATTAAGGTCGAAGAAATAAAAACATTACGTTTCGCCGATGACAGTGTAATTCCAATCCATGGTGTACAGCAATCAGTTAGAATAAATATTCCTTCAAACCGTCTTGATTGCAAATTTTTTATTAGTTAATGACGCGTTTCGTCCTTTAGGCGTCATTAACTAATAAAAAATTTGCAATCAAGACGGTTTGAAGGAATACATTGTAATTCTGTCAGAGCAAAACAAAGGTAATTGAGCGCAGTCTAATAAAATCAGGCGATACCGAAGGAATTAAATAAAGTAACGAATCAACAAAGGTTGTAAATGAGTTTTGTTACTTGGGCAGTAAAATAACAAATGATGGTCGCAGTACAGAGGATATAAAATGCAGAATGGCAATAGGAAGAAAAGCGTTTTTGAAAAAGAGAAATTTGTTAACATCGAATATTAACTTACGCGTAAGGAAGTCCTTTCTGAAGGCATTTGTGTGGAGTGAAACTTGGACGATAAGCAGTGCCAACAGGAAGAGCATAGAGGGTTTCGAAGTGTGGTGCTACAAAAGAATGCTGAAGATTAGGTCGGTTCATCACGTAATTAATGAGGTACCGAACAGAATTGGGGAGAAACGGAATTTCTGGCATACCTTGACTAAAAGAAGGGATCTGTTGGTAGGACATATTCTTAGACATAAAGGAATCGTGAATTTAGCATTGGAGGGAAGTGTTTGGGGTAAAAACCGGAGAGGGAGACAGATGTGAAGACAGTAAGCAGATTCAAACGGATGTGGGTTGCCGTTTTTATGAGGAGATGAAGAGGCTAGCACATGATAGAGCAGGATGGAGAGCTGGATGAAACCAGTCTCCGGACTGATGACTGCAACAACAACAGGTATAGAGACGAGATCCTTGGACCTTTTGTTGTACCCTCCGTTAGTGCCAAAGATGTTTTCCTTCCAGTGGACTAACGCTCGTCCCCGCAGAGCTGCACTGGTGGACAACATGGAATTGAGTGAATGAAGTGGCCAGCTTGTTCACCGGACTTAAACCTGATTTAATATGTCTGGGGTGCACTTGGCAGATGCATTTATAACCAGACCAACACCTGCCACAACATTTGCGGAGCTGGATATTGCACTCGTGGGAGAATGGCCAAATATCCCTCAAGATCTGATTGATAACCTCCTAATGTTCATTCGGCGCAAGTCTGCACTGTACTGGCGTCTGAGGTGATTACACACCGTATTAAAGGAGAACGACATTTTCATTATTATGGTGGCATTGTAGTATGTAGCTCTAAGTAAACGGCATGTAAACCTCAAGTAATGAGTTGAGAACTAAAATATCGCACTTTACCACAGCTGTAACCAATATTTGAATGATTATGTGTGATATTTCGCCCGATACCCTGTTTTGAGCAGTGTATCTACCATCAATCTGCCTATTTCTTCCGTCTCCTCCCAGTTGGTTTGCCCTTTCTCTCGGTAGCGTGATGTTTATCTACTACTTCCTTTTGTAGAGCCTGAAACTTAATGTTATGAGCAGCACCTAATCTGTAGTCAGCTAGTCACACTTCGTTACTGAAAACGGAAATAGAATGTTCCTAAAGTCTATTATCTAGTTTGAAATGAAAACGAAAATGAGTTTCTACAGTTTTTTTAATGAATCTGTACTTCCTTCCAAAACGTACACGCACTTTTTAGTAAATTGTTCCCATGTAAACAGCACTCAGCGCAAGTCAGGTACGGCCTCCACACGAATTACCAAGTAATTAACTTCATTGTTGCGATTATCAAGCAGCTAAAGTCAGTTATGGTCACCTCAAAAGTGGAGAACAACACGTGAAAGGTGAATTTTCGAATTTCTGTAGGCGGCAACGCTAAATAAAACGTCGAAAACGTTCTCCTCTTTCCTCGGCTGGTATATGAGTTGGGAAAGCTTGCTTTTATAGGAATTGTTCCCATTGACGTTCATTGCTGGGGTGCTACTGGTGAGCCTTAGCTACTTTGATACGTATTACATAGGGGAACATTGAGCAGAATTAATGTGTTGTGGAAGGAGACATGATCTCAGTGTAGCCACATTATCCTTAAGGCTGCATTAGCATCTGACTACTAAGCAGGAGGGCCTGAGCTCAAACCCCAGCCACAGCACAAATTTTATTTCAACGCCTCTCCTTATATTCAATGCCTTTGAAACGTAAATTGAATATCTACATCAGCTGCTTTGCGTGCTATTGAAAAGCTGTCCGCCCACTGTATCTGCCTACTACAGTGTTATACTGAACACCTTGTCATTACCATGCTGAAGGTCATCTGGTGCACAACGGAACTAACTAGCTCAGTATTACTAAAAATTTCCGGGCTATTGTGCCGTGGTCTTATGGATTTACTATTCAAACCCAACGTTTCGTCCCCGACTGCAGAGGACATTTTCAAGCGGGATCGTGCCACTTTCGTATATCCGATGCAGACCCTGGCTCGCTACGGATTTCAGTCAGTAGCGAGCGAGGGCAACACCATCTAGATACAAGGCCTCACAACAAGTCCGTGTCACGTCACACCTATAGGTTGCTGTCGCCAGCTGGGGCACAGCCAGCACCCCCTATAGAAGAAAGCCTGCGCACGACGACACAACATGGCGGCGGTGAGAGGCTCAGAGTCCTCTGAAACATGGTAAACATTAGCAGTGCACGCTGTTTATAGTGCATTCTTTCGTTCAGGAGCGTATTTATTACGTAAATTGGTGTTGTGTACGGTGTGATCGCTACGCTGGAAGATTTGCGTGTGTGAGAAAACGCGTGATCTCTTTTTTTTTACTGACAAAATGCCGTTTCGCTGTTCTGTGCCGAAATGTAGACGAAATTACGACTGTGGCCCATAAGTTACTGTCTTTAAACGTCCGGAGAAGAAGAAATGGATATCAAGAATTCTCAGAATAACTTGACCACTTCTTTAAGTTAATGAGTAAGTTTTCGTTTTTGTTTAACCTTATAAAAGAGTTTTAAGTCATGACTGTTTACTGTTGGATATTGCGATTCATTTTATTTACGTAACCACCCCCGTTAACTTATTCGTCTCCGGACGTTTAAAGCCAGTAACTTTTGGGCCACAGTCATAATTTTGTCAGTAAAAAAGAGATCACACGTTGTTATCACACACGCAAATCTTCCAGCGTAGCGATCACACCGTACAGAACACCAATTTACGTAATAAATACGCTCCTGAACGAAAGAATGCACTATAAACAGCGTGCACTGCTAATGTTTACCATTTTTCAGAGGACTCTGAGCCTCTCACCGCCGCCGTATTGTAACGTAGTACGCAGGCTTTCTTCTATAGGGGGTGCTGGCACAGCCCACTGTCTCGTAGCTTCAACCAGTGAGCTTGCGAGGGCACCTATCGGTGTGACGTGACATGAGCTTGTTGTGAGGCCTTGTATTTAGACGGTGTGGATTGTTGTGGGTGTGGATTGTTGTGGGTGTGGATTGTTGTGGGTGTGGATTGTTGTGGGTGTGGATTGTTGTGGGTGTGGATTGTTGTGGGTGTGGATTGTTGTGGGTGTGGATTGTTGTGGGTGTGGATTGTTGTGGGTGTGGATTGTTGTGGGTGTGGATTGTTGTGGGTGTGGATTGTTGTGTATTTAGACGAGAAGTGACGAGGCGCTTGTCCTTTGCCGGCAGGTCCGGGGAGCGCATGACGGCGGAGCAGCAGGGGCAGGCGCAGGCGCAGAGCCAGGAGTCGCCGTCGCACCAGGCGCCGCAGTCGTCGTGCGGGCTGGGCTCGCTGCTGTCGGCCGGGTGCCGCGGCCGCGCGGAGGCGTTCGCGCGCCGCCTCAGCCGCCGCCTGCAGACACTCGGCATGGGCGGCGGCGTGGCGGCCGCCTCGGCCGACGAGGAGCGGCCCTTCTGGCGGCCGCCGCCCACGCAGCCGGTGCAGGTGCAGCTGGCGCGCGTGCCCTCCGACGCCGACGTCTTCTACGACCCCGTCGACAGCCCCGTGGAGGCCGCGCCGCCCCCGGCTGTCGTAGCACCCCTGCAGACCTGCTCTTCAGACAGCGACAGCTCTGAGGTTAGCCCGCTTACTTACACGGTCACTGCGACATCTTACAAGTTATCACTGATCAAAGTAAAAAGGGTTCCATTCCATACTTGTGTCTGACACAGCAACATGTTATGAATTTATCTGGAAAGTCAGTCTCAGTTGCAAAATTTCACTGACGCGTTTCGCCCTTTTGAAGCCTCATCAGATAATCTGAAGGCAGAAAACACTTATGTGGTGCATACGACATAGCTACGACACTTTTGACTGTTACGGAAAAAAATAACAATAAATCAGGAGGTGGAAATTGCGATAACCATATATGGCCTAGTTCTATGCTGTACGAGCCATAATGTTCTATAAATCACTGTTACTGTTCGTACAGTACAGAACTTGGTCATATATGGTAATCTAGATCCCCCACCTCCTGAGTTATTATTTTTTCGTAACTGTTAAAATTCTTGTATGTATACGTAGTATGCACCAATCATTATTATCTGATGATGCCTCAAACCGCGAAAACTGTCAGTGAAATAAAGAAAATTTTGCAACTGACTTTCCGGATAATTGCACTGATCATGTAGAAAGATAAACGTGTCAGCCTGACTTGAAAGACCCTAGTTCGGGAACGAGCAACCTACTGGTGAAACTATCCCTTAGCTTCCCGCAGTGCTCAAACGAAGGACCACAACACACAAGCTTTTTTTTACGTCCGGCGAAACCCGCTCAATAAGAGTGTCATTTGCTCGGACTCTCTGAGGGCTCTTTTGAGCCTCTGCACGCTATATTCTGTCCATCCGCTGGTACAAAGCATCCACAATTGCCTTACCTCTCTTTCAGCGAGCGGAACTAGTGTAACGTTTCTGTGGGTCCCTGGCCACGTGGAGTTGGGGAATGAGTTTGCGGATACGGCTGCCAAGAGGCAGTTCTCCTCCCTCGGCTGTCTACCTTTTCTACTACCTCTGATGACCTTCTTGCTGGCGTCTCCAGGCGTATCATCTCACGTTGGTTTTTACATTGGTCATCCCTGTCGGGGAACAAACTGCGAGCCATTAAACCTGTGCCTAATCTGTGGTCGACGTCATCTCGACCCTCTCGCGGAGAGGAAATTGTTCTGGCCCGCCTTCGTATTGACCACTACCGTTATAGCCACCAGTGCTCCCTTATGTGAGCACTGTGATGAACCTTTTATTGTGGACCACCTTTTAGCGCAATGTCCGTTTTTTAATCGTCTACGTCATGATCTATATCAATAAAATTCTTCTGGGTATGAAACCGCGTCGTCATTTTATAAATTCCACCGACGTTTCGGCCACTGTTGCAGGCGGCCTTCATCAGGGTCTGTGTCTGTGTCAGACACAGACCCTGATGAAGGCCGCCTGCAACAGTGGCCGAAACGTCGGTGGAATTTAAAAAATGACGCGGTTTCATGCCCAGAAGAATTTTATTGATCACGATCTATGTTTACCATTTGAAATGTCTGATATTTTAGCTGATGACCCGCATTCTGCTGACCGAGTTTTACTCTTTATACATCGTGCAAATATGACGAAAACCATTTAAGTTCTAACCCCGGTTAGATTTTACTTTGGGCAGTGTTGGGCGCTAATGACCTAAGTTGTACTGAAAAAAAAGCCTCTATCACGAAGTACAAAATTGCAGCTGAATACTCTCCAGTAACGTCAGATAATGATCCCTGGTTGCGGGAACTACCAGCGCCCAACAGTATTTCACAATGGCGTCCCTCAGCCTCAATCCAGGCATGGCGTCGTTACACAGTGTCTGGACGTACCCACAGCAATATTCGTGGTGTCCTTTGAAGTCACTAAAATCCTTGTCAGGCTTCTTTCTTTTCACGTCGTACCCCTTAAGAAGAAATGAGGTGTTATGAGATCATCTGAAACTGATGGCCATCTCCATATCTACGTTTCACCGAATGCCTGATCAAGGTGTCCAAAGTTTTGAGGGTCTCGATCATATCTGAACCGCTTCCATTTACGACAGTACATGTCCTACACTGTCAGAGGTATGAAAGATTTCTCGCTTCTATTTCTGCATCTACACACACACACACACACACACACACACACACACACATACACATACACATACACATACACACACACACACACACACACACACTCTCCACAGTGCACCCAAAGGTGCGTGGCGGAGGGTACCCAGCGCCACTAGTAGTTACTTGCTTTCCGGTTGCACTCCCATACAGAACGAGGGAAAAACGAATGCTTGTGTGCATCTGTACGAGCCCTAATATCTCTGATAATATCTTTGTGGTCGTCATGCTAAATGTAGGTTGGCGGCAGTAGAACAGTTCTGCTATCCGCTTCAAATTCCGGCCCTTTAAATGTATTAAACAGTGTTTCCCAAAAAGTCTGCACAGTAAATATGTCACTTGTAGTCTTGCATTCGACATTTACAGATTCACTGAAGTGATTATGTAAATTCAGGTTTATGCCAGAACTGATAAGTCCTTCCCACTTATTCCCAATTGGGATTCTCACCTTTGCCTCACTATCAACTTTACATTGGCTGAACAGAACCGCGACTCTTTATGAGCCCTATCTCATACAGCCCGCTCCACTTCTCGGAGTGGAGAATGAAAAGAGGGAGAGTTCGATTCTAAAATCGAAATAACTTCGGCAGAAACTAATGAAAGGAAAAGGAAGTGGCCAATTTCAAAGCTGGTAAAATATGAAGATTTAAATAAGTGATATTGTTTCCCTACAAAATAAAACTAGGAATCACTGTATAAAAGTAAATAAAAATACAATTCTCCTGCACATATTTCAGTAATTCACCTTAAGATGTCTAAGATCGAAGCGCTAATGCTCTCCCTTCTCACTCTAAATGGAAGAATCTTCATAACACTCTCTTTTTCTTACGTTCTGTAGTTTCACGGATACATCTGTGTCAATTTGTGTGTTTCATTGGTATTATGGTAGTTCATATTCACTCTTTTTTGCGGTCCAACAGAACTTTACACGTAAAAATAAAATTAAAAAAAAAATACCCGTGTCACATTTAACCAATTCACGATAAACCCGATAAAGTTTGAGTTTCCGCTATAAGTATTTTAGAAAGCTTTGCTTGCCTGGAGTATTGGGAAAGTCTGGAATTCCTAGCTGCTATAAACTGGAGGGTTGGGTCTCGTACTTTTCCGAAGCCATGTGGGTTTGGGAGGAATGGGTACCGTTTTCCTGACCGCGTGCAATTACCGTTGGGCGTCTACTCGCTTTCAATATGGCCCCGAGTGTATCGTGTCTGTTCTGCGGCTGACGAGTGTGTCGCAGCGAGCACAGAATAACACAGAGAGGCTTCACAATGACAGTGAAATGAAGCCGGCTGAGAGCGCGACACCCAACCAACATGGCGGCCACAGCTGCGAGCACAGGGCAGTTCATAGAGTTCGCTGTCTTAATTCCTGTTTCATATATTTTAAGGCGTTCCTTGTTGACAACCTATTTTTGCCATAAATGATTACAAATTTCAGCTAGGGATAGCAAATTATACTATTACATAAAATAGCACATTTTTCCTCTGTCTTTCCCTTTAATCTTTTATGACTCGAGGAGTACCGAACGTATCGTCATGCGGTTTCTTTTAATTTCTTATTTAGAATCCTCGAATAAACTTAGGCTATATTTAATGTCAATACGTATATGTATATGTGTATGTGTATATGTATGTGTGTCAATATATGTATATATAAAAACTAAAATAAGTATCATAACGTAGAATCGTTTACCTCTTCTGCACTTTAGTCAGCTCTGGAGTCTAAACTATAAGAATTAGGCCAGTGTACATAGTGTAAACTTGCAGAACTCAGAAACATCTACAAAGGAAAATAATAATAATAATAATAATAATAATAATAATAATAATAATAATAATAATAATAATAATAATAATAATAACCGCAACAGCATGTGTCTTTTACGAGTGAACTACATTTATCACTTTCCTTTTCCAAAACGCTGGCGCCAGGTAGCTTCAGACTGCAGATATAGTGATCGTGGGAGATCCGATCTCGCGGTCTTTTTTTTTTTTTTGTAATTTAATTTATACTTTTAATCGTCGTGAGTTCTATAATTCTATACTATAGACTTTGGCGCGAAAGTACGGAAATGGTAAACCATTCTATGTTACTTCTGTTATTTCAATTATTTCCCATTTTCGTATTGGCATTTAATATAGCCTACCTTGAACACAGGATTATACCAAAGAAATTAAAAGACTCCGCATCACGATACATTCTGCAGTTCTCAAGTTGGTTTAAAGATACCCGTGCAATGCCGCAGCGGCTCAGCTAGTTAGTAATAAAATAATTAAAAAGTGTTAAGTCTTCATTATTGGATACCGAAAATTGTATCCCAAATTACAAATGTCTATCAATATTGGTCACAAAGGACAAGGTGAGAGGGCAATAGGATCTGTACTCGCTGGTGGGCAAGCTCGCTGAAAGTAACAAGTAGAATTTGAAAAATTCCACCGCTCTATATATGCAAATTTGTGAGAAAACCAGGGGAGCTATAAAAAGTTGTTTAAATAAAAAGAAAAGTTCATTTCATTATCTACAACCTTCTCGCTGACGAAAATTTCCTGACCACAAAACAAAAAAGTGGCAGGCGACTAACTTTTTCATGTCACAATTTTAATTTCGTATAAAAGTAATAGCTTTAATAGTTATTTTTATACAAACACAATACGTATTGTACTTGCTAAGAACACTGTTGTATTCCTTCAGTATTCACCTGTCTGCGTGAAAAATTTGGTAATTTTTTGCTATCGTAAGGGGTTCAAATGACTATGTAACTAAGGGGAGCGCCACTTGAACTACGCCTTTATCGGCCCAGCTCCGTTTCTGCACCCAACCAAGATGACTGCGTCTCTGTTTCAACAACTTACGGGGATGCTGCCGGGTGACGTCGTCGACCACCGCCGATATTTCGGCAGGAGGACATCCTGCCATTCTCAAGGCACAACTGCACTTAAGGAAGCAATGTGCAAGCGTATTTAATACCTCGATTTTCAAAGGGTAAACAAGGAAGGTAACACACACTAAAAGTCACTGCAGAGTCAGCACTACCAATAATAACCAAATCATCAAAAATATCGATAGTGACTGTTAATCAACACGTGAGGCAGCATTAATTTTGCCCCTGTGTTTCTTGACGAGAGAGAGAGTGCCGAATTCCAAGAAATATTTAAAGAAAAACTCCATCTCTGTTTATAAGGTCGCTTGATAGTTTAATTTCAACAGCTTCCTTAATAACACTACCCCAATAGGTGTAAGTGCATGCCAAGATCTCCGTGTAGTTGTATTACATAGGATGATCGGTGCCAAGACAGTGTTTTGCAACAGCGGATTTGTTTGGCTGTTGTAAGCGCGTGTAACGTTTATGTTCAATACACCGGTCTTTCACATCTTGGTTGTCTGACCAATATATGACATGCCACAACTGCAAGGAATATGATATACACCTGCCTTACGCAAACCAAGATCATCCTTAAAGGACCCCAAGAGGGCCTTTATCTTAGAAGGTGGTCGAAAAACACATTTCACATAATAATTCCGGCCCTGTTGGGGTCTGTAAAGGATGATCTTGGTTTGCCTATCGCAGGTGTTGATCGTATTCCTTACAGTTGTGGCACGTCATATATTGGTCAGACAACCAAGATGTGGAAGACCAGTGTATTGAACATAAACGTTGCACGCGCTTACAACAGCCAAACAAATCCGCTGTTGCAGAAAACTGTCTTGTCACCGGTCATCCTATGGAATACAACACAGAGATTCTGGCATACACTTCCACCTCTTGGGATAGTGTCATCAAGGAAGCTGTTGGAATTAAAGTAGCAAGCGACCTTATAAACAGAGATGGTGGTTTTTGTTTAAATTCTGCTCGGTATTCGGCACTGTCTCTCGTCAAAAAACAGAGGGACAAAATTAATGCTGCCTCACCAGTTGATTAAGTCACTATAGATATTTTTGATGGTTTGGTCGTCTTTAGTTGTGTTGACTCTGCAGTGACGTGTGTGTGTGTGTGTGTGTGTGTGTGTGTGTGTGTGTGTGTGTGTGTGTGTGTGTGTGTGTGTTTCTGTGTTTCTGTGTTTGTGTGTTTGTGTGTGTTTCTGTGTTTGTGTGTGTGTCTGTGTTTGTGTGTGTGTCTGTGTTTGTGTGTGTGTCTGTGTGTGTTTTTGTGTGTCTGTGTGTGTTTGTGTGTGTTTGTGTGTGTGTGTCTGTGTGTGTTTTTGTGTGTCTGTGTGTGTTTGTGTGTTTTTGTGTGTCTGTGTGTGTTTGTGTGTGTTTGTGTGTGTGTGTGTTTGTGTGTGTTTGTGTGTGTGTGTGTCTGTGTGTGTTTGTGTGTCTGTGTGTGTGTGTGTGTGTCTGTGTGTGTGTGTGTGTCTGTGTGTGTGTCTGTGTGTGTGTCTGTGTGTGTGTGTGTCTGTGTGTCTGTGTGTGTGTGTGTGTGTGTCTGTGTGTGTGTCTGTGTGTGTGTGTCTGTGTGTGTGTGTCTGTGTGTGTGTGTGTGTGTGTGTGTGTGTGTGTGTGTGTGTGTGTGTGTGTGTCTGTGTGTGTGTGTCTGTGTGTGTGTCTGTGTGTGTGTCTGTGTGTGTGTCTGTGTGTGTGTCTGTGTGTGTGTCTGTGTGTGTGTCTGTGTGTGTGTCTGTGTGTGTGTGTGTGTCTGTGTGTGTGTGTGTCTGTGTGTGTGTGTGTGTCTGTGTGTGTGTGTGTGTGTCTGTGTGTGTGTGTGTGTCTGTGTGTGTGTGTGTGTCTGTGTGTGTGTGTGTGTGTTACTTTACCCTTTGCAAACAGAGGTGTGTGTGTGTTTGTGTGTGTGTTTGTGTGTTACTTTACCCTTTGCAAACAGAGGTGTGTGTGTGTTTGTGTGTGTGTGTCTGTTTGTGTTTGTGTGTTACTTTACCCTTTGCAAACAGAGGTATTAAATACGCTTGCACAGTGGTTCGTTAAGTGCAGTTGTGCCTTGAGAATGGCAGGGTGTCCTCCTGCCGAAATATCGGCGGTTGTCGACGTCACCCGGCAGAATACCCGTAAGTTGTTTGAACATTCATTACGCCTGGACAAGTTAAGGTTTAACATTGCCTCGCTGGTGTGCCCGGCAGGTGCTGTTCTTCGACCCCGAGTCTAGCGCGAGCAACTGCAGCAGCGCGGGCGAGGAGGAGGCGTTGGCGACGTACAACGGGCGCGCCAGCTCCGCCGGCTCTGACTCCACCTCGACGTCGACGTCGGACACGGGCACGCTGTCCGGCCTGTCCAGCAGCTCCTCCAGCGCCGTGCACGTGCCGCTGCCCGGGCTCGCCAGCGCCAGCGACGACAGCAGGTGAGCGCCCGCCCAGCTCTGCTCCACCACAGACTGCCTGACTGGCTACATCCAACTTGGGCGTCCTATCCTGGAGTACTGTTGCCCAGTGTGGGACCCTCACCAGGTGGGACTGGCGGAAGATATTGAGAGGGTTCAGAAAAGGGCAGCTCGTTTTGTTTTATCACGTTACGGGGGGGGGGGGGAGCCTCACGGAAATGTTGCACGAATTGGGGTGGAAATCATTAAAAGAAAGACGTTATTCATTGCGGCGTGATCTGTTTGCGAAGTTTCAATCACTGACTTTTACTTCTGAATGTGAAAATACTTCGCTAGCACCCACCTACTTAGGGAGACATGACCATCCCAATAACATAAGAGAAATCAGATTGAAAACGGAACGATTTAAGTCTTCTTTCTTCCTTGGCGCTGTTAGAGACTGGGAACGATAGACAAAAGTTATGAAAGTGGTTAATGAACCCTCTGCCAGGCATTTAAATGTGATTTGCAGAGTATCGATATAGATATAGATATAGATGTAGACATCGTATAGCACTTCTAGTACCACAGTCCAGAACCTCGAGAAGTACAGCAACTTTATGGCATCAACAGATCACTGCTAATTTTTTTTTTTTTTTAAATATCAGATTTGGATGCGAACTGCAGCTGCAGCGTATATTGACACACTTTCTGGTTAAAAAATGCAAGGTAAAAAGGTAAAGCAGTCATGCTGCCAGAGGTAAAAGAAGTGGAAAGTGACAAAAATCATATGGGATCGAACCCGCGACTTTTGGATTTGTAGTCTGGTACTCCGCCACTGTCCAACCGAAATGCAACCAGCTCTTTTATGGATGTTTTTATATTTCATAACTACTCAAGCCACTGCAGGCTCATTATCAGTGGATACATAACAGGAACGTTTATTATTTTCCACCAAGTGTAGGTTTACGCTGTCATTGGATGTTACATCCAATGTCTTGTGAATTTGTTACTCTAAGTGTAGAAAATATTTTGTCAGGTATGAAAAAACGTCAGTGCCCTAAGCACGTATACCTATAATAAGACAAACCAGCATGACAGCGTAAACCTACACTTGGTGGAAGATAATAAATGTTCCTGAAACGACTCTACTGATGAGTCTACAGTGATTTGAATACTAGTTATGGAATAAAAAAATCCATAAAAGAAACTGGTTGTTTTTTTAACCAAAATAAACCGCCAGTGGAAGTATGCTGCAGGATTACTGATCCATAATGCCTGAATGACCAAAATTGTAAAAGTGTTGGCGGTGCAAGACGTTTTGCACAAACTAATTTCGTGGGTTTTATTATTCCATTTTATATATGGTGTTTCAAGCAAATTTTTTTACCGAAAACGATATTAGCGGTCGTAAGCGTACGACAGAAGATTATGAAAGTAAGCACTATGAGACAGCCTAAAAAGTAAATAAATTTTATTTTCAACTCAACCTTTTTTTTAAATAGCTACCCCATATTATTTCCTTTGGAATCAGTAGTATGTAAATTCACGTAAACAATGGAATTGGTTGCATCGTGATAGATCAATTATATCCGGAGAAAATGAAAAGTGAAGTTTCCTATTCATGAAGTGCGCAGCTAGCATATGTCCCAAGACTCGACCGTGAATCTAGATAGAGTTTAGAGATATGCGCTAGCTAGGCGCTTCATGTACACGAAACGTCAATTTCACTTCACATCTAATTGACCTATCGCGATGCAATGCATTTACATGCTATTGATTCCGCAAGAAATAATATGGGGTATCCATTAACAAACACATGTTTGTGTTGAATATGATATTTACTTTTTGTCTGTCTCACATTGCTCACTTTCATAAGCCCCTGCCGTATGCTAATGACCGAGAAAATCGTTCTCCAGTATCTATTATAGTTCCACAGATAATTTGAGTGAAAATGTAAGTGGTACATCCTGTATATAAAACATCTAGAGCGCAAAATTCACTTTTTATTGTCGACTAATTTCGACTCATTGTAGGGCTGTCTTCAGGCTGTTTCTGCGCTGCACACCTTCTCGGAGAAACATCCTGAAGATGGCCCAACATTGGGTCCAAAGTAGTCGATAATAAAAAGTCAGTTTTGCTTTCTAGACAGTTGGTATGTAAAAAAACAAAAGGGGGCAGTTATCCCAAATGAAACAAATATTTCCAAAAAAAATGTAATCTCTTGTTGTGTCCCATGAATGTTCTAAGGAATCAAACCAATCGCGAAGAATGTTACCCGGTGATATGGCCCACTGTCAACCATAAAAAATTTCCTCGTTCTTTGGAAACATTAATATTTCAAGTTTTGCTTGGCCTGTAGAGTCCTATCCCATTTAATAATAGTATGTAACCACGATAACATGATTACTTGTAATAATAAGTTGTTTGTTGTCGTCGTCTTCAGCCCGTAGACTGGTTTGATGCAGCTCTCCACCCTACTCTATCCTGAGAAAACCTCTTCATCTCCTCATAAGAACGGCAACCTACATCCATTTGAATTTGCTTACTATATTCATCTCTTGGTCTCCCTCTGCTATTTTTACCCCACACTCTTCCCTCCAATGCTAAATTTACGATTCCTCGATGTCTATAAATGTGCCCTACCAATCGATCCCTTCTTTTAGTCAAGGTATGCCAGAAATTTCTTTTCTCCCCAATTATGTTCAGTACTTCATTAGTTACGCGATCCATCCACCTAATCTTCAGCATTCTTCTGTAACACCATATTTCAAAAGCCTCTATCCTCTCCCTGTCCGCACTATTTATCGTCCATGTTTCATTACCATTCAAGGCAACACTCCACACAAACGCCTTCAGAAAGAACTTCATTATGCTTAAATTAATATTCGATTTTAACAAATTTCTCTTTTTCAAAAACGGATTTCTTCCCATTGCCATTCTGCATTTTATATCTTCTATACTACGTCCATAATGTTGTTTTACTGCCCAAGTAACAAAACTCATTTACCACCTTTGTTGATTCGTTACCTAATTTAATTCCTTCAGCATCGCCTGATTTTCTAAGACTGCATTCCATTACCCTTATTTTGCTCTTGTTAATGTTCATCTTATATGCTCCTTTCAACACACTGTCCATTCCGTTCAACTACTCTTCCACGTTTTTTGATGTCTCTGACAGAATTACAATCTCATCAGCAAAACGTAAAGTCTTTTTTTCTTCACCCTGAACTTCAACTGCTTCTCCAAATTTCCCCTGCTTTCCTTTACAGATTGTTCAGTGTATAAATTGAATAACATTGGGGAGAGGATACAACCCTGTCTTACACCCTTCCCACCCCCTGCATCCAAAAAATGTTCAAATGTTTGTAGAGCTTATGGGACTTAACTTACGGGGTCATAAGTCCCTAAACTTACAAACTACTTATGAACTAGCTAATACTAAGGACGGCACAAATATCCATGCCCGAGGGGGGATTCGAACCCGTGACCGTCGTGGCCGTGCAGACTGTGACTGACGCGCCGCAGACCGGCCCTCTGCATCCCTTTCATGTCCTTCAACTCTGATGACTACTGTCTGGTTTTTGTAAAAGTTGTAAATAACCTTCCGCCTGCTGATTTCAGAATTAGAGTGAGTTTATTCCAATCAATATTATTAGAAGCTTTCTCCAAATCTACAAAAGCTAGAAATATAGTTTGCATTTCCTTAATCTGTCTTGTAAGATAAGCCGTAAGGTGAGGATTGCCTCCCGTTTTCCTACATTACTCCTGAATCCGAACTGGTCTTCCCCAAGGTCGGCTTCTACCAGCTTTTCCACCCTTCTGTATATAACTCGTCTTAAAATTTTACAACCATGACTTATTAAACTGATGGTTCTGTAATTTTCACATCTGTCTGCACCTACTTTCTTTGGAATGGGGATTATATTTTTTCTGAAAGTCTGCCTCATACATCTTATGGACCAGGTGAAATAGTTTTGTCATGGCTGGCTCTCCTAGAGACTTCAATAGTTCTGAGGGAATGTCGTCCACGCCAGTGCTCTGTCAGATTCTTCTCTCAGTATAGTGTCTCATGTTTAATCTTCATCTACATCCTCTTCCCTTACTACAATATTGTCTCTAAGATCGTTTTCTTTGTAGAGCCCGTCTATATACTCTTTCCACGTACAAGCTTTCCCTTCTTTGCTGAGAACTGGTTTTCCTTCTGAGTTCTTTATATTCATACAGCTGCTTTTCTTGTCTCCAAATGTTTCTTTTACTTTCCTGTAGGCGGTATCTCTTTTTCCCCTATTTATACATTCTTCTACTGACTTGCATTTGCCTTCTAGCCACTCCTACTTAGATATTTTACACTTCCTGCCAATCTCATTTCTTAGTTGTCTGTACTCCATTTTGCCTATTTCATTTACTGCATTTTTATATTTTCTCCTTTCATCAATTAAATTTAGTATATCCTGTGATATCCAAGGATTTTTTGTAGGTCTTGCCTTTCTACCTATTTTGTCCGCTGCTGCTTTCACTATTTATCTCTCAGTGCTACCCATTCCTCTTCTACTGTTTTATTTCCCTCCGTTTCTGTCAATTGTTGCCTAAAGCTCCCTCTGAAATTCTCGAGAACTTAAAGGTTCCTTCAATTTATACAGGTCCCATCTCCTTACTTTCCTACCTTTCCGCAGTTTATTCAGTTTCAGCCTTCAGTTTATGACCAATAAGTTATGGTCAGAGTAGTTAATATCATTGCATACTGCTAGATGTCTTAGTCTATTCTCATCTCTATTCAGCAACACTTCGTACGGTGTTCAGCGGAACTCACTCTCTATAGTGTTTATCCTATAGCCTTTAAAATTTGTTTGATCTATTCTGATTTCGTATTTTATAGGTGATGACCTCAGCACTTATCTAATCGAAAGTGAAAAACCACCTGAAATTTCATTCAGACTGACCGATGTACCAGGTCAACGATCGTTAATTTTGCATATGGACTCTCAGCAGATTTGAATTATCTTCCTGCCTCTAAAGCTAGCACGTCACGTGAAACATGCATTTCCAGAGTGTATTACCACAGTCTACTATATTTATTAGACTGTGGTATTACGGTAATCCGCCTTATCTCCCTCGCCCCTCAGATCTTGTTTTAAGATGGAATATTTGGATGGAAAATGAATAGTTGCCTGGGAGGTAGGCAGCCCACACTGTCACCGTGCATTTCAGGTTGCCTGACATCCTGGCGGTCTCTGGTACCCACGAGGGATACCTTTAACCTCAAACGCTGGGAACCGCACAAAACCAAGCTTGGAATAACAGGAAGTGATGAACAGGACAGTGGTGTGTGTAATTTCCATGTAAAACGTTGCATTTACCTCAAGTAACATGTTAACAGAGAAACAAAGTGCCGCGGCAGAGTAGCCGTGCGCCATAAGGCGCCCAGCTGCGGTGCGCGTGGCAGTTCGCCGTCGGGCCTTAGAGTCCTGGGTGTTTGTGTTGTCCTTAGCGTACTTACAATAGCGCAAAACACACACATACAGCAGTACCACACACCTGAAAGTGCTTATATTAGTCCTCAAAGTGCAGTTGCGGGATTTCAATGATTAAAACAAAGTGGGAGAGAACAATATGCACATTTCACTAAAGTCACGTTACCACATTCCAAAACACTTTCGCATTTATGCAATCCAAAATCAAAAATCACACGAACTACATACAGTATTCCTCCTGTCCTTAAAATCCAGTACATCTATTCACCGTAACGTCTTGTATTTCTGTGTTGTCGCCATTGTATTTTTGCATTATTATGTTATGTAATAATAAACGAACTCCATATCCTCGGTCCCATGTCATTTCCATATTCAGCATGTCGCAACTTGCTCCTTGATATTTGGACCACAAGCGTAGGATTGATTCCCTTCATGATATCACTGCACTGTACACAGTTTACACAGTAACTGGCTTGCGAACACTCCAAGAAACATACGTACTGCAGCTATACCACTCTCGCAACTGGAGCACTGGTTAGTGCAGATACAGACAAGTGCGGCGTTTGGCATGGCACACCACTGTTTTGTTTGTGCTTGCTTGTTATTATAAGCGGTTCCGAGAGTTCGAGATCAAAGCTGTCCCTTAGTGTACTGCAGATGTAACCAGTTTCTTCTTCTCCTCCGAACATTGTGAACTATCTCTAAGAAAAGGAGCTATTGACCCTTAGTCTACGCGGATTCAGAAATTGGATTGAAAGATTGGGTAGTGAAAAGGATATCCTGGCAGAATCGGCAAATGAAAAGTGGTGGCGGTGTGGAATAAATTTGAAAAAATAAATCCTGGCAGGGAACGAAAAAGGTACGTTGTGGGTAGTTAGAACATGGAATTATGGACAGGAGTGGCAGACCGCCAATAAATAGGAGAGCTCGGGGAAAGATAATGATCAGCCTCATTTATAAAGTGTTGAGATATGACGACTTGTATCTTTGACAAATAGTTTCTATTACATGTTTGTTTTAATATTTATATTTGTCATTTCTCTGCAGCTTCATGTACTACTCGAAGAAAATGAAACGCTTTGGATATGATTGTGTGCCCTAAATTCATTAAAAATACAAAAGTTGAGAGTTATCATTATTTACCCCTGAGGTCTTCAATTATCAGAATCATTGTTATTCAATAAAGTAAGTTATTATTGAATTATCAGTAATATGTATGGCCGTGTATAGCGACCCACTATCAACTCCAGTCACACAGACAAATCCACGAGTTTCCCAATTTATATTGACTTTCCCCTACAAAAATTGTGAATCAAAAAACGGGAGACAATAAATGAATCCGTTAATAAAGACTTTCTCAGCTGTATGTTTATGATAATCACTATGTTCATACATTCTTATAGCAATAACTCAAATATCTCAGTTAAAATTCCTTGTAATTGTAAAAAAAAACCTAAGTCAACGTTTTACATTAATCTGAACACCGTCAACATGAATTTAATACTGATTAATAAGTCAAAATATCCCCTATTGGAAAAACGTTAAACTTCGTAACAGTACGGAAACTGACGTACAAGTTCGTAGTCGTAATGAAATATTCCGAGCAGGGTAGATTTTTATAAACATCATTTTCCAGCTAGATTGGCGAACCAGATAAAACTACCATTTGCTGCTGGTGTGCGCAAGCCATAAATCACCCTCTATTTCCCTTTCACACGCCATAACTCGAGAACGGCTTGCCCGTGTTCGTAATTCTGGGGAACGCTTTATATGAAATTTTTGGGTAATAAAGTGGAAATTTGGAAAATTTGAGAAAACAAAACTTATTACATAGTACAAATCTATAGTTTTGTTCTGATATTGATAAATTTCTGCATACTTGACCTTCAAATCAAGAGGAAAGTGTAGATAAAATTTCGTTCGATGCATGAATTTTTTCACACTTTAAACCAAAAGGAAGGTCACTGTCTACATAAATTTTTGTATGGTGCATGGCAAAGTGTACCTCGCAAAAATAAATAAAAAATAAAGTTAGACTTTCTCAGTGATCACCTCGAAAGTTGAGATAAGAGTTTTCCTATGAGGGGAAGGAAATGAACGAAGGAAGTGGGAAGGAGGAGGGGTAGCGGTAGTGGGCCCAGAGAAGGGAATGTGGAGATGAACAGAGATGGGAGAGCAAGAGACATTTGGAGAGAGACGAGGGGAGGGAAGATGGGCCACAAGAATATGAAATAAATACCCGGGCAACGCCGGGTTTTCAAGTAGTCCCGAATAACGCGCTTGTATAGGTATCTTCGCTTCGAAGTTCTACTCACTCCCTCCCTCCCTTTCATTTCTCTGCGTATGACCCTAATCACGTGGGGTAATCTTTCTGATGAGTCAGAGGTACAAATAACAGTTGTCAATGCATCGCCGTTTTGTATCTCGTCTGTCATTTAAACATATTTTATGCCCTCATTCATACAAGATCCCACTTATAATTTCGTATGCTTCCACGGCCGGTGTCATTTTGAATAAAACAATTCTGGGTATTAGGCCGCGTCATTTTTTAAAACACCAAATGAATTGCCGACGTTTCGACCTCCCTGCGGTAGTATTTGTTCAGTAGGATGTTGATAGTTTCCGATACAGGCACATTGGTAAACAGAGATCTTACGTCAAAGCTCACCATAAGATCTGTAGGTAGCACCTGTTGTTCCCGTATGAGCTGGATGAAACGCGTGGAGTTTTCTACGTAAGCATCCGTGTGACCAAGGTAATATGTGGGAGAGTTTATTCCGTTCACAATTGGTCTGAGGACACCCATTTTTATGTACCTTTGGTACTCTGTATATTCTTGGAGGCACCGGGACTTTCGATGTGAGCCCCCTGGCTGTATCGACATCGATTCTAGAGATTTTGAGTAGAGCTTACGTCTGCTTAGCTATCTTCGCTATGGGGTCACTTTTCAGTTCTTTGTAGATGGTGTCTTCAAGCAACTCGCTCATTTTGGCCTCATATGACGTGTGTCCAATATTATTGTGGCGTTGTCCTTGTCTGCGGGTAAGACAACAATATCTTTGTTACGGAGTTCACTTAGGGTATCTGTTTCTTCACGTGAGATTATTTTTCGGAGGTTTCACATGCTGTAGACTTCTGTTTCTTGTCGCATCTTCTCTGCCTCAACGTGGGGTAGTTTCCGGACGGACACTTCAACGGCTTGTATGATAATCTCTGTAGGTATGCGAATGGGTGTCACAGAAAAGTTCAGTCCCTGAGATAACACATCTGTAGCTGCCTTGCTGATAGTATGCGTTGAATGATTCACCACAGTGTGGGACATATCAATTTTTGCCTGAGCGCTGTTCACCCTTGCGAGCTGCATAAATTTCTTCTGTTGGCGGCTTTTCACTGTCTCACTAGGCGCTATGGCTTGTAGATTCCTCAGGTGTTCCAATTTGCGGATGTGGCAATAAACTGACCATACAGGTCACTTATATAATTTCGTAGGCTTCCACAGCCGGTGTCATTTTGAATAAAACAATTCTGGGTATTAGGCCGTGTGATCGATGACTCTGCAGTGGTCATCTTCAGGGCGTTTAACTGTTGGATGCTGCTGAATGTACACCCTTTTATACTGTGAATTTTTCGGTTATCACAGTATATAAGGGTGTACATTCTGCAGCATCCAACAGTTAACTGGCCTGAAGAGGACCACTGCAGAGTGGACGAAACGTAGGCAATTAATTTGCTTAGTGTTTTAAAAAATGACGCGGCCTAATACCCAGAACTGTTTTATTCAAAATATCCCACTTATCTAGTACCATAGCTGTTCCCGTTCACAAAAACAAAAACATTTGCAAATTCCTTGACTATTTCTGCTGTTCGCCTGTTTTCTTCGCATGATTGAGTCTTCTTCTATGTTTAAGGAAAGGTTGAAATACTACCTTCTGTACTCTTCTTAAAACTCTCGCCAAAACTCGTGTATACTGTCAACTTTCTCTCCGAAAGATAATGAAACCAATGCGCTTGTATCCGTTATTCCTCCCCCCCCCCCCTCTCCGGTTTCTTTGAACGTGGCACGCCACCTGCTCTTCCGTTATATGTCCTTATGTGTGTATTATTACAATCAATTTTCTCCCCCTTTCCCATCCCTTTATCCATGACAGTTGCTGCTAGCAGCCGTAACTAAAACCATTCCGTGTTGTAATAGTTCACATGTTTGAAAATTTGAATTTCATAGATTTTATGGAAATTTAAAATATATTGAACGTATGGTTAGGTGTAAGAGAAGGCTTGAAGGCTCTAATCTTGCCAGGTTAAATGAATGAATGAATAAAAGTAGATCGCTCATTTCATGATTGGACACTAGATTGATTTGTTAAAAACAAAAATGTTACATTCAGCTAATATTGCATATTATTATGCATAGCTGATATTACGATGACTGGTGCATTGAGAATGATCACTATGTGATCGAAATCGATCTGCAGAAGCATTAATAAAAACGACCATGACTTTCGTCACCTCAGTGTATACACAAGTTGAATTTCCAGAAATTTTAGTAGTGTTGCCGCCAGACACTTGATATGTTCCCAGAATGAAACTTTCACTCTGCAGCGGAGTGAGCGCTGATATGAAACTTCCTGGCAGATTAAAATTGTGTGCCGGAACCGGAACTCGAACCTGGGAAAGTAGTTTGGAAAGTAGGGGGAGGTACTGGCGGAAGTGAAGTTGTGGGGCGGCATCGTGACTTGTCGGGGTAGCTCAGTCGGTAGAACGCTTGTCCGCGAAAGGCAAAGGTCCCAGGTTCGAGTCCCGGTTGCGACACACAATTTTAATCTGCCAGGAAGTTTCACTTGATATGTTGTTGAGGGTATTTTTTGTGTTGGCAGGTCTACCAGGACACCAAGCGAAGAGACCCGATCGTCTCCTCGGTCGCAGTCGGCCAGCGACGACAGCCGGCCCCTGAGCGAGCTGTCGGCGCTCGAGCCGACGCCGAGCTCGTACTCGACGATAGAAGACTCGGTCACCGCGGCCGAGTTGTCGGTCCTGGAGGACGCAGTGCCGGACCGGCTGTCGGAGATGCCGGAAGAGGAGGAAGAGTCCCTGAACTCGGCCGTGCAGCGGCTGGGGCTGGCCAACGGCGAGGCCGGCCGAGGCAGCGGCTGCGACTGCGTGGTGCGGCTGCACAGCGGCCGCTGCGTCGTCCACGACCGCCTGCCCAACGGGCCGATGCCCGCCGCCTCCGCCGCTGACCAAGGCCGAAGCGGCAGCACAGGCCCGGAATGTAACGGAGACGCGCACACTGATCACCAGAGGACGTTCGTGTCCGTCGACTTGCAGATGAACTGTCAGCTGGACATAGACGCTAACACGCCGGCGGAGGAGGGAGGAGTCAGCGGAGATGACGGTCCCCTAGAGCGCATCAGCGACGAGAAGTCGGCGGAGAACCTGCGCGCCCTGTGCCAAGAGGCCTCGGATGGGCGACCGGACAGCCACGAGGAGGCAGCGGACGGCGAGCGAGTCGAGGAGGACGCCTCGCAAGCGTGCCGCATTGTGGTGAGCTCCGAGCAGGGCGACGAAGCGGAGGCTCAGCAGGAGCAGGAAAAGGAACAAGAGCAGCAGCAGCAGGAACAGGAGAAGGAACAGGAGCAGGAGAAGGAGCGGTCCGCGGTGAACGGCAGCGGCAGCTGCAGCGGCAGCGCGTCCAACGACGAGGACGAGGACTCGCGCCCGCAGCGCGTGCGCCGCTGCTCGTCGCTCAAGACGGGCAAGACGCCGCCCGGCACGCCGGGCCGCAAGAAGATCGTGCGCTTCGCCGACGTGCTGGGGCTCGACCTGGCCAACGTGCGCACCTTCCTCGACGAGATCCCCAAGATCCCCAGCTCGGCGTACGACGACCTGCGCGACGTGGACCTGGGCCCGAGCGCGCCCGGCTTCCCGCCGCCGGCCGCCGGTGCTGCCCTAGGACAGTGCCAGCAGCAGCAGCAGCAGGCGTTCGCCTTCCCCGCCAACCGCACCCTGGTGCCCCTCTTCCAGCAGCCCTGGACGCAGCCAGACTTCCTGGATCGCGTGCGCGACAGACAGGTCAGCCGACACTTGTTTACTATTAAACTACAGTGCTGGTAACGGCAGCGATCACAGGTATTATGCAAATCAACTGATTTCGATATAGGAAGTGTCACTATTACGATCTATTCTAGCAAATCATGACTACTAATCTGAAATGGAATGGCTGATAGTGAACACCACCAGAAAAATTGGGTAGTGGCACTTCAAATTTGGTTTGGAATATCGTTAGTAATGACGAATGCTTCATTCATTATTGTAAATCATGAAAGTCTTTGAAACAGAACCTAAGCCTACAAAATTTATTCAAATTCGCAGTACTGATCAGAAGATATTTCCAGTCTTTTTTTTTTTCTCCCCTCTTCATAAATATACCGTTACTAATGTATTCATACAATATCAATATTTTCTTTTAGCGTCATTGTATAAGGTATGGATGGTCTACCAAATGGTGACATATGAAACTTTGTGCCGGGCAGGGTCTCGAACCCGGGTTTCCCGCTTTTCGCGAGCGGTCGCCTTAACCACTAGGTTACCCGAACACGACTGCAGGACCGACCCATGCCACACTGACTGCACGTATAACTGCATTCATCCCTTAGCACTCGCAGCTTAATCTGTATTCCCGCACCAGGGAGAATGAAAACAACGAGGAATTAACCTACGCTGTTATCGTCATTGCCTCGCTTAGGCATCTGTTAAATTATTGTATGGTGACGAATTACAGTGCTGACAATATTATCTAAATTTTCTCGCAATAGCCAATTTCTTTTAACGTCACTGTATAAGGTGTGGATGTTCTACCAAATGGTGACATATGAAAATTTGTGCTGGGCCGGGACTCGAACCCGGGTTTCCCGCTTTTCGCGAGCGGTCGATCCTGGAAACGTGTTCGGGTAGCCTTGTGGTTAACGCGACCGCTCGTGAAAAGCGGGAAATCCAGGTTCGAGTCCTGGCCCGGCACTAATTTTCACATGTCACCATTTGGTAGAACATCCATACCTTATACAGTGACGCTAAAAGAAATTCGCTATTGCGAGAAAATATTGATATTATCTGTACTGTAACTCGTCACAATACAGTAATTTAGCGGAAATTTTTGAATAATTGTTGCAAATAGTAATTTTCCATGTTGGTGGTACACTTTTTTGGTGTACATTGATTTATAGAGCAGAATACAAGGAGGGAGCGTTTAGACCAGGCTGTTCCAAGAGGCTGCTCCGCGAGCTGTTCACTCAGCGCGCATAGATAAACAGAGGAGCTCGTTTGCTTCTCGTCAACGTCTAGTCCGGAAATGCCAGTACCTTGTTCTTTAGAACAACTGTACCTCCTCACCGACAGAAATGGGCCTCCATAATATCCAGTGTGTCACTTGTAAAAACACTAATATTAATCAATTAATTAAAATACATTTACAGCATCATTACAGTCATATCACATTCCTAAAATTTGTAAGAGAAAGCAAAATTTGATTTATATTTTACTGTCCTACATTATTTGTGCCAGTTCTTGTGACCAGTGGTGTATCGGTCGTTCTGCAACAAATTGTTGCCACTGTTCGGTGAACATTTAAGACAGGCGACGTTTGGTTCCTCTAGTTATTAGCAATTAATGGATGTGTTACGCATTTGCATGATGTAAGCTACTAGGTATAAACGAAAAGGTGCTAGTTTTTGAACTTAAATGGAAAACGTACTTCTTTCGAAAACAAAAATCATATTATGAAGTTAACTGTAAAATTCGTATTACCTTATTTACGATTGACATGGTGAAACTGGGATCCGGGTCAGCGTTTTAAATCAGTCAGTCATAATGTAGCTTCTTTTCATTCTCTATCAATAACGTCTAAAATCAATGACTTCTTCATTAAAAATAATGCGAAAATTCGTTATGTTACATGAGATATACTCCTTACGTTGGTTCCACGAAACAAACACTTAAAAAGTAAAGTAACGCTAACATAAACACGGTTTATTAAATTCCATTCATGAAATCAAATCGTTTTACATTCATCATGATACCGAAAGACATATTATCCACGAGGATTGATCCGGTATCACGTATTGCGCAGTTTCACGGAGCAAAACGGCAGTCTCAGTTACAGCTATTTAAGAAACAGTTGTGCACTTGGCTGGAATTGGTGACGTCACAGGCCATCCTGCTGCTTCACTTGCACATACGCTCGCCGACGCCGTGTGCCCCACGCGACAGCAGCTAAAGGCCAAGAAGCGGTGCCCCCGAGCAAGTGAGCGCTCACTAGCGCACGGGAGAGCGCGCCAGCTGGCACAGCCTGGTTTAGACCCATAGGTTCTGAGGAATCAACTTTGTCATGACCATTTATTTCCAAACATACAGTTCAATTTTATTAATAAGACAATAAAAAATGTTCAAATGTTTGTGTAGTCTATGGGACTTAACTACGGGGTCAACAGTCCCTAAACTTACGAACTACTTACGAACTACTTACGAACTACTTACGAACTACTTACGAACTACTTACGAACTACTTACGAAGTACTTACGAAGTACTTACGAAGTACTTACGAAGTACTTACGAAGTACTTACGAAGTACTTACGAAGTACTTACGAAGTACTTACGAAGTACTTACGAAGTACTTACGAAGTACTTACGAAGTACTTACGAAGTACTTACGAAGTACTTACGAAGTACTTACGAAGTACTTACGAAGTACTTACGAAGTAGGACGGTACAAATATCCATGCCCGAGGGGGGATTGGAACCCCCGGCCGTAGTTGCCGTGCAGACCGTGACTGGAGCGCCTTAGTCCCCTCGGCCACCGCGGCCGGCAATAAGACAATATTATAAAACAAAATAATCATAATAATAGAACTTAACAAAATCCTGGCTCAAAGGTATAAACTCGACAGCACAAATATGACGATCTACAGCTCAATAACATTTAATATTTAAATACGGACAGTAATCCTCACATATCGCCAAAACATTTACTTAAATACATTAGGGCAACAGGCCCAGAGGAACAGAATTTCTAGTTACGAGCCTCAGCTCATGAAAACCTGACATAATTGAAATACGGATAATAGCCCGACAAAAAGTAAATATAAAGCAATTACTAAAATGGTTATGGCAGTAACCCAACAAGCACAATAACAACTTCCGTACGAGCGACAGCTTAATTACTCAGGTACAAGGTAGTGAATACTGTTAACACATTTAAATAAATTGCAGGCACTATCCCTCAAAACTTACAGTAGGAACGTGTTAAATGCGTCAGGGGAATTATCTGTCAAACTGATCAACATTTTACCACAAATTCATTTGTAACTGCTTGTGTACATAGTTACATATGCTAGTAGCTTATCTTAAAAATTATAAATTGCAGAGTGCTACTGAATCATTTCGACAGTTAGCTGCATTGAGTTACACCTAACATGTGCGTTTGTTTATATTAGTATTTCTCCTCTGCCATGTAAAAGTAGTCAATCACCTACTGCTGTTAAGAGTTACTTTCTGGAAATATGAAAGGCATAATGGTGACATTTACTACATTGAGTACATCTTGGCAGCACTATATAGCTGACCAGCTATGAACTTTTTGTTGCTAGTAATGCATAAAAATGTTAAGGGAACTTTTATCAATATTTTTCTCAGTATATACGCACTATACATTAATTGTAGTAGTTTTTATTGCTCCAAATGAAGCCATGCATTAAAGGGTTAAATACGGGCAATAACAGTTACTAAAATTGCTTAGGGCGGTAGCCCAACAAGAATACTAACGAGCAGCAGCTCAGTTAATGACAAATACCACAATTAGTAAATAAATATTTAAATAATTACAGGCAATAGCCCTCAAACTTCAGACTAAATCAAAAATACATTAGGACGGTAGGACCGCTAAAACAGGAAGGTTCTGTTACGAGCTTCAGCTCAACAAAATTTTTAAAAATTTTCTAGATACAACCAGTAACCCCAAAAAACATGAATGAACTGATACTTAAATAGAGTAACAAACTTCCTACGAGCCACAGCTCGATTAATCTCTCACATAACGGTACACTTTCTTAATGAACCTTCAAATAAATTAATTACAGGCACTAGCCCTCCAGTTTAATTTAAAGACAACCATTTACTCCAGCAATGTGTGCCGCAAAACGGCTCATTTGACAATACTAAGATGCTATTATAAAATAATTACCCAAGACCTCTACATGACTATTCTTCATCTGGTCTTTCTACTCCTTTTTCTTCCTAGAGTTTTCCTTGTCATTGGAAAACGTGCATACAAAGACTAAAAAAGCTTTGTTGCTACACTGTGTATCTAAAGAAGGTGCAAATGTTATTGCCTCAGGTACTTTCAACGGAAGGGAGTAAGATTTTGATAGAGGCGACAAGTTTGTATACATTAGGTCACAGTTCAAAGGACCCTGTTTCTCGAATCGTTGAATGATTCAGGAAGAATGTTTATAGCATACATAGGTGATGCAAAACTGACTTTTTTGCCAAAATAAGTCAGTATTTTTCCTTCAGATACAGTAAACTACTTCGTCCCTCAATTAGCAAATGCCTTATACAATTCTAGTAACACATCACCTTATTCCCTCATCATTGCCAGATATAATTTAACTACCCTTCGTCACCATTTAATGTCAATGGGTTCGTTTTAAACAATTTATTGATGTCAATGAAATTATCATTAGCAGACCTTTCAAGAACGGTATTCGACATTTTATTTATTGCAATACTTGCATTGCCTGCAAACAAAACGAACTCTGCTTCTGGCAGTGTAACTGACGGTAGGTCATTAATACATACAAGAAACAGCTATGGCTCTAACATGGATCCTAGTGCGACACCACATGTAATTTCTTCCCAATCTGATGATGACTGATGAATTAATTGAATATTTACTGGTACTGACACCCTTCGTTTCCTATTGATGAGGTTTGACTTGAACCATTTTGCAGCAATGCCTGTGACAACATGGAATTCTAATGTATTAAAAGGATGTAGTGGATCACACAATCAAATGCCTTTGATAAATATAGAAAATACCTGCTGCTTGTAATTTATTATCTAACGAATTAAATACATTCTCACTGTACGCGTAAATAGCCTTTTTGATATCTGTGTTCTGGACAATATGATGTATATTGACATGTTCCACATCCACGAAGATATCCTCAGTATGGATCTATGGAAGGAACAACTGATCTATCTAATATAATTTATTTGTGGTTAGGTGGTTGAAAGGCTGCCTGTACATTACTTTTTCTAGAAAATTTTCGAATATGCTTGCAAAACTGAAATTAATCTGTAGTTTGATGGTATCTATTTTATCCCCTTTCTTCAATAGAGGTGTAATATCCCCATATTTTAGCCAATCAAGAAATGGCTACACAAATAAGTTAAAATTTTTGTAAATTCACGAGAACACATCTTGATTAACTTTGTGGATATTTCATGATAACCACTAGAATGCTTTGTTTTTAAAGATTTTATTAGGGCAGTTATTTCTTGTAGTAAAGTGAGCGTCATATTCCTTCAGGTACCTTAAGTTATTTGTAAATGCTAGTTTCGGATATTAAAGGGTTTTATTTACTGACACTGATAATCCCACACTAACAGATATAAAGTACCTGTTAAATAAATTTGCCACA
Source organism: Locusta migratoria (assembly GCA_026315105.1). Classification (NCBI taxonomy): domain Eukaryota; kingdom Metazoa; phylum Arthropoda; class Insecta; order Orthoptera; family Acrididae; genus Locusta; species Locusta migratoria. The sequence goes on from CM048746.1 coordinate 305,372,726, forward strand.
CTACGCGCTTCAGTTACTAATGTATCATCTACTCCTCATGATATTTGCTCCTGTTCCTTTCTGGTTCTACATGTATCCTCTTTCACCACATCCCATATTGTTTTTGTTGCCTGACATTGCTAATTTCTTTTCATAGTGCATTTGTTTAGATGTCTCAATTAATTGTCTTAATATTTTATAGTATTAATTGTATTTAGCTATAGCATTGGAACTATTCTTGGCTGATAGATAAATTTTTCTTTTTGTATTATAGGAAATCTTTATTTCTTGTGTAATCCATGGTTTTGTTACAAACTTCTGTTTGAGCTACTTTTAATCGAACCCGTTTTCAAACACGGTACTGACATTGTTAATGTGCAGTTCACAGCTTGCCAGTTCATATCTCTGCGCAGATGTCTAAAATAATCAATTTTTTATGTATTGACTAATTTCCTGTATTCAGATTTAGCAGTTTCGTAATCTGCTTAGAATATACACCTAAAACAACGAGCTGCGAGTCATGATGTGATAGGCCATAGATTGTTTTTTGGCATGATTTTGTTCCCTTGATTTGTGTCTAACTATTTTACCAATGGCTTTCGTTGAGGATTTAGTTACCCTCTTTGGAAAGTTTACAGTATGAGTTAGATTAAAGGACAATGTTACTAACTGCCATTAAAGAATATTGGAAGACTGCACAAGGAAATCTGTATTAAAGTCTCCAGCAACCAAGAATTACATGTGATTCCGTGAGTTTGAAAGCGAGTTAATTTTCTGATGGAGACAATAGTAGTTATTTCCATTGGGAATTGGCGTGTCAAGTACTAGAGGAAAATCCAATACACCTTACTTGAGATCTTGCAAAGTGCGCGTTTAAGTGGGGTTTTTACGATCTACAAAATTGCGAACGAAAGTTGTTTGAAATGCAGTACCCTTGAACGGTCCACTGTCGGACGCTACCAGTGTAATTGACGGCTTGATGGCGCATACGAGCACACGGCTATTTATCGCCAGGTTTTTCGACTCAGAAACGAACACTCCCTGCTTCAGCCGCATCAAGGGGACAATGTAGAACTTCGATTCCTCCTGAAACTATTGACCCTGAATTGAATCTTAGTAACCTGTACTGTGTCGGTTCGTCTTAAAAGACCACCACATGGGTATCGGATTTTAGAAATTTTTCGTATTTTTGGTACGCGAAGTTGAGAAGTCAGTCATTCCACACAACTCTCAAACATTCTCGAGAAAATAGACTTTGAAGTTTTGCAAGTACAGTGCAGATAACTAAAGCATTTGCAGCGTAGATCGGCGTAGCACAGGTGGTAGCGTTCTGGATTTGCAGCCACAGAGTCTATTCGAATTCCGCTGACACACAATTGTTTCGTTGTTTTCGAACTCAGTTATATAAAACGATTGGCTCACCTGTAGACCGCCAGTCAGCTTTGACCCGTGACGTCATCGGAGCGCGGTAGTTTTGAGGTGCGTGCGTTGCTAGAAGGCGTGAGTGATTATGTGATGGTTGAGTTAAAGACGATAGTTTCACAACCAAACAGATTAATATTTTGTGTTTAAAAAGTGATCTGTAGCTTCTCTCTGATGGTTAGGTGTAGGGTAACCGAGATATTCTTTTTCTCGTATGTGAGCGCCGAAGGAGCGAACTTTTGGGCTAAGACGTGTGATCGATGGTACATTCTGTTATCCATAATAACTACAGATTGTGTCTACAATACGGAAGTATTAAGATATCCCGTATACTGGTTTTCCGACTTCTTGGTGGTGTCATGGGTCAAAGCAGTCTAAAGTTACGCCAAAAGTTTTGGCATCTGTAATTCCACATGTTATGTCAGTTTTTGTTTATGTGTATGTGGACGATCTTGACAACTTGTCGTCGCCTTAAACAATGGGTGAGAACGTCAGCTACTTCGAAAGCCATTAGTAGATATGGAGATGACTTTCCATAAACAGCGTCATAGCTTTTCACAAACTCAACAATCAGAAACTTCCGTCGTGGCCGAGGGGACTAAGGCGCTCCAGTCACGGTCTGCACGGCCACTACGGTCGGGGGTTTGAATCCACCCTCGGGCATGGATATTTGTGCCGTCCTAATTCGTAAGTAGTTCATAAGTAGTTTGTAAGTTGAGGGACTGATGACCCCGTAGTTCAGTTCCATAGACTATACAAACATTTGAATTTGAACTTCCGTCGTCAACTAATAGCAAAGCCAATACTGTAATAAATGTAACATTTTGTTTATTGAAACCATCATGATTTACAACCTCTTATAGAACATAGAAAATTACGAGTAAATAAAAATACGCACATTTTTCATTACCATTGGATATTAAAATGGTGTATGTATTCGAACAGAAAGAAAATATCACTCACCGCACGATTCGAACCATCAATCCTACGGCTACACCGACAGACATACAGGTGCTTTAATTATTGTTACTTAGGTGTACTTGCCTCCCCCATGAACCACAGACATTGCCGAGGTGGGGTGGCTTGCGTGCCTCAATGATGCAGATAGCCGAGCCAAAGGTGCAACCACAGTGGAGGGGTATCTATGGCGAGGCCAGACAAACGTGTGGTTCCTGAAGAGGGGCAGCAACCTTTTCAGTAGTTACAGGGGCAACAGTCTGGGTGATTGATTGAGCTGGCCTTGTAACATCAGCTAACATGGCTTTGCCATGCAGTTACTGCGAACGACTGAAAGCAAGGGGAAACAGTCGTTACTTCTCCCGAAGACATGCAGCTCTACTGTATGACTATACGCGTCTTCTTGGGTAAAATATTCCGGAAGGAAAATAGTCCCCCATTCGGATCTCCGGGCGGGGACTACTCAGGAGGATGTGATCATCAGAAAAGACAACACTGGCATTCTACGGATCGGAGCGTGGAATGTTAGATTCATTCATCGAGTAGGGAAGCTAGAAAATTTAAAAAGAGAAATGGATAGGTTGAAGTTAGATATAGTGGGGATTAGTGAAGTTCGGTGTAAAGAGGAACAGAATTTCTGGTTAGGTGAGTACGGGTTATCAAAACAAAATCAGTTGGTGGTAACGCAGGAGTAGGTCTGATAATGAATAAGAAAATAGGAATGCGGGTAAGTTACTATGAACAGCATAGTGAACGCATTGTCGTAGTAAAGATAGCCACGAAGCCAACACCGACCACAGTAGTGCAAGTTTATATGTCAACTAGCACGGCCGATGATGAGGATATCGAAAAAATGTATGAGATAAATCATTCAGAAAGTTAAGGGAGACGAAAACATGATTGTGATGGGGGACTGGAACTCGGTAGTAGGAAGAGAAGGAAATGTAGTAGGTGAATGTGGACTGGGAAAAAGGAATGTAAGAGGAGATCGCTTGATAGAATTTTGCGTAGAGCACAATTTAATGATCACCAACACTTGGTTTAATCATCATGAAAGAAGGCTGAATACGTGGAAGAGACCAGGAGACACTGTAAGGTACCAGATTGACTTTATAATAGCAAGGAATAGATTTAGAAACCAGGTTCTAAACTGTAACACATATCCAAGGGGAGATATAGACTCTGGCCATAACTTATTGGTTATGAACTGCAGATTAAAACTTAAGAGACTGCAGAAAGGTAGAAAAGTTAGGAGATGGAACCTGAATAAATTGAAGGAACCAGAGGTGGCTGAGTGTTTGAGAAAGCATTAGGCAAGGATTGGCTGAAACGGGGGAAAGTAATACAGTAGAAGGAGAATGGGTAGCTCTGAGAGATAGGGTAGTGAAGGCTTCAGAGGACCATATAGGCAGAAGGACAAGGCCTAACAGAAATCCCTGGATAACACAGGATATACTGAACTTAATTGATGAGAGGAGGAAATATAAAAATTCAGCAAATAACACAGGAAAAAGGGAGTACAAACGTCTGAAAATGAGATAGACAGGAAGTGCAGACTGGCTAAGCAGGAGTGACTAGAGGAAAAATGCAGAACCGTAGAGGAATGCAT